>VWYI01036094.1:782446-847635 GCA_013399455.1 Anthoscopus minutus | reverse complement strand
ACCAGGTGCGCTGCGGTGCGGCGGGGGACTCGCCGCCTCTTTCACTTTGCTTCTTTCACTTGTTTTACGGAAGTTGCTCCCGCGCACGCCGCCGCTTCGGCCCCGCTCTCCCGGCCCCGCCGAGGTGAGCCGGGGGCTCTGCTCCCTCCGCCGGTCCTTCCCGGCAGCGCGGCCCCCGCGGGTCGGGGCAGCGGGACCAGGAGCGGGCTGGCCGTGAGAGGATGCGGAGAGGAAGTTTATGGGGGTTTTGAAATTTTTCTGCCTTTGTATTTGTTGTAAGTTGTGTGGGTTGTTTTCTCTTTCATTTTTCCCCCCCCTGAGCTCTGGCGTGTCGGAGGTAAAGGTTGCTTGTCAGGTTCCTTTACTGCCTAAATGAAAAGGAATTTAATTTATTTGGGACACAGCAGTGTCAGATGAAGAGGCTGCTTATTACATTTAATGAGTTGTTTTTTGGTTTTTTTTTTTCATCCTGGGCATATCTGGGATGGGTTTGTTTTTGTCCTTTCATGTGAGGCATATGAGACCTCCTCCACCCCTTCACATCATGCAGGGAGGAGAAAAGGTGGTCAGGCTGGGGCAATGTTTTGGTTTTCAATTACAGGTCTTAGTGCTGGGGTTGGGTGTGTTTTTGATTGGAGCTTTTTGTGGCTTTTCCACTGTTTTTTGATTAGTTATCAGGATGGGGAGTAGGTTCTGGCCTGGTGCTGGGCTGGGTTGGGCTGGTGGCCCTGCTGAGTGTGATGATGGACAGGTCTCTCTCAGGCTGGAGTGTGATTGCAACCAGGATCTGCAGGGCTCCAAGCGTTGGTGGATTTTCCAGTCCTTGGACTGTCGAGATCAGTCTCCTTTAGATTTGACGAAATGTGCAGATTCGGAGTCTAGTAGGAATCAATCCCTTGCATGATGTTACCTCCCTCTTTGGGACTGGGTCCCACCAGCATGGCCCTATACCGGCTAACATAGCTATACCTGCTTTTCCAAAATGGTGTAAACCATTCTTTGCCATTTAAAAAACCAAATGGCAGCAATGAGCCAAATAGGCCTGTGCTGGCAATGTGCCATGGTCCAGGTAATTACTGCCAGAGTGTGTGTGTGTGTTGTTTTTTTTTTTAATAAGGAGTAAGATGGTAATAAACTGGTTGATGATTGACTGGCCTGAACTATGTACTCTGATATTGTGAGAGGATAATTTTGTCGTCATTTGTTCCATTTATTTACTTACCTCTACCATTGATATCAGGAACTGAGTGGCTCCAGAGCCACATCCACCTGTGAGTGCAACATGCTGGCTCTAATAGGGTCCAGCTGTGGGCATGCGGCTGCCTCCCTTCTAGATTGAGAAGATGGGATGCTGCGTGGGCAGCCCAGGAGTTAAGGATATGATGAAACTGCAGGAGGGAAAATGCTTTAAAGAGCAATAAACAGTGATTTGCCCGGATGTCCATCTCGAGGAGCTGTGGCAGCTTCCCGGGCTCTTGCGCTGGTCGGGCAGGGCTGTGCCCCAGCCCTGCAGTGCCCTCTGCCGGCTGGAGCCTGCCCGCTGCCCCGGGGGGCTTCCCGCATGTGGGGCTGCCCAGCCCACACCTTCCCCTCCCCAGAAAAGGTACCCTCCTTTGCCTCAGCAGGGTTGTGGGTGCTCAGCCTTGCCACCACTGCACCCAGGTAACACGTGAGTTTTGGTCTCCGGTATGGGAACCCAGGCCTGCAGTGGCATGGAAATGAGGATCGGGGAGATCTCTCTAAGTCAGCATTACAGTCTGTGTGTGGGTGAACCCGTCTTGTCATGATCTTGGAGCAAAGACCTGCCCCATAATCACCACCTCTAACCCTTACCTTCTTGAGCCAGTTTATCTCCCTCAGTTGCTGCCTCTTGAATTCTCTCCAAGCCCTCAGGCAGTGACTCTCCAGAGGCAGTGCCCGAGGGCTGCTCATACAAGCTGCCAGCTGGCAGAGGCGAGTCCAGAGGGGTTTCTTCCCCAGAGGGGCTTGTCATGTGGGGCTGACAGTCTGCTCTTGCTGAGAGCTTTCTCAGCTCAGTCAATCCTAGCATGGACCTTCCAGGGCCAGACGTGTTAATAATGGTTAAGGGCTGAAAGGAATTTGTGGACTGAGTCCATTTGCGCAGGAATGTGGCAAGATGTTCCCTACATGTGACTTTCTTCGAGTCTGTTTTTAAATACCTTGACTGACTGGGTACTTGTCACTTTCTTTAAGAAACTGTTCCCCAGTGTAGTTATTCTTGGTGTGAGATACAGGAACTGACCTCAGAATGAGAGCCAAGATACCTATGGCAAATGGGCAGAGGAATACCCAATTTCTCACTCAAAGGGTCATTTTGTGTCTTTGTCAAATCACTGCTCTTATTTGAAACACCTTCTTTGGGCTGGTGACAAGTTTTTGGTTTTTTTTTTGTTGACCAGATTTTTTTGGGAGACATTGGCTCGGTTTAGGAGACATTGGTTAGGAGACAAGGTTAGTGTCATTCCTGAGCCCATGCTCTGCAAAAGTTTCCCAGGCAGTTGGTTTGGTTCATGTCCCTTTCTAGTGGTTCTGTGAGATACTTGTTGGGTGGAAAGCATTCAAGGGCTTAAGCCTACTGAGTGAAGGGCAGGGATTAACCTTCCCATCATGGAATAAGCAGTGCCCAGCTATTACTTGGAGAACATGCTTCAAAGCTGCTTGAAGTCCATAGGAGTGTTGCTGCTGCTTTGGCACTATAGAGAGATAACTCACAGAAAGACCAGAAAGTTGATCTCCAAGTTAAACTCCTGTTTTCTCACCTGTACTCTGCTGGGTCTTAAGAGTCCTTCTAAACCAGGTCTGCCACGGACAGAGTGAGGTCTGCTGATGTGTGCAGGTACTGCACCCTTCTGCTCTGAGACACACAGTCCCAGAGCAGAAGAGGCAACTTGTACTGAAAGTGGCTAGGAATGGTACAGGTACCTTGACTGGAGGGGATCAGGTGTTTGATGTGTAGTTTCCATACACCAGTTTCTCTTTCTGTTTTCCTGAACTGTTCATGCTTCTACCCAGAGTCCTCTTTCCTGTGACCAGAAAGTACTATATGAGCTTGGAATTTGTCTCAGGGCTTTGCCTACATAGCACAGCCTTTTCTGTCCCACTTTTTGCACTTGGTTGACCTCACAGTTAATTCTCATCTGACATCAAATCGTACTCCTGGGCTGCTGTGCAGCCTACAGTTTAGGTGCCCTCTGAAAAGTTTCTGGAAAGTAATGGAAAGTCCTGTAGTAGGTGAAGATAACCGTTGGCTGTGCTGCATCTCCCACCTCCACCTGGGCTCCTTCCCTCCCTCCCAGGATTTGAAGACATAAAGTTCCCAAGGTTTGGTGAGCTCAGGTGCTATCCAGGGCTCAGCTCCCAGAAGTGCTGACATTGCAGAGGCCGTGCTAGCCAATCCAGCTGAGGTTTGGGAGAACCAATGTCCTCATCCTCAGCTGCACTTTGCACAGCAAAGAGGGGGCAGAGGAGGCTTGGAGCAGGGGAGGGGCTGAACCTGAAGCCACACGGCACCGTCTCCTCCCCTCTGGTTCAATGTGGACTGGATCAATTTGGACGTCTTCAGCAATAAAAAATGCCGATGTCGTCCTAATTCACTAGGCCCCGAGATGACAGCAAATTTACATTTTTTAATTAAACTAGCAGCCAGTTTTTATGAGAGGGGGCTGGGTTATGCAAATCAAATGGTTGTGTACGAAAGATTAGGAGAGTTTGGGAATAAATTCCACGAATGCTAATAAAAAAAAAAGAGAGAAAATGAGAGGGGGGAGAGAGAGACATTGTTCCATTAGCCCCTTTTAGGCTGATTTCCCTAGGGAGAAAGCTGTGGGGGGTGAGAGATGGAGGCAGCTTTCAGAGACAGGTAAAATCCATTTAAAGGATGGAGAGCGCCTTGGACCAGGACCTTGTTGCTCTCTGTTTCCTCTCTGAGGGCTTACAGGAGAGATGGAGGCAGAAATTGGTGACAAAAGAAAAACTTGCAGGTTTCTAATCCCCATTCCTGCTTGACCAGTGATCTACAGGCTGGAACAGCAGCCAGGACTGACTTGAGCATGTAGGAGGTACACAGTGCTCCAGTGCTGGTGAGGCACAGGTGGGTGAAGGGCTGGGCCAGGTCACTGTAGTGCTGCAAGAGGGTGGATGTGGCAGGGTGACAGGGCTGTCCCTGGATGAGCAAAGCGCAGGGGCTTTGCAAAGCTTCTCTAGATAGGGCCCATCTTTGGGCTGACAGATGGTCACAGAGCAGGGCTACAGCTGGGATTGGTGCCCTGGGGCTTTGTCTTCTTTGTGCAGCTCTTGTGGGTGGGCTTCTGGTCCCTGACAGGAGCTGCTGGTTGGAACAGGCAGTAGTGCTGATCACAGGTGAGGGTCTGTACTGCTGTTTCATGTAAGCACAGGCTTTATCTGCAGAGCAGAGTGTGTTTTGGAGAGGGATGGTGATGCTTTTCCTTCACCCAAACTGTGGAGCCCTTGTTGCCCATCTGTAGAGCTCTCAGAGGCTGACTCCAGCTGTCAGCATCACTTTCTAGTATGTTAACCTGGCACCAGTCTTCGTTTCTTTCTCAAGGGATTTTCCATCTTTCTTCATGTGGTGATTTCAGAAAATAAAAATTTTTCAAGACCCTTCAGGAAGAACAGTTACAGTGAACAAAAAACATGTGTTTCTCTCATGTAAAATATGTTCTTATATAAGTTTCCCAAAGAATTCCAAGTTCTCGTTGCATTTGGGAGTTAGGTGTGGTGGCTAGGTACCAAAGCAATTGTTTACTCTGCTATGGAGAAACAAAACCAGAAAATTTCTGGAGGCTGGGAAACTACTTAAAGCTTCTAGTCCTAAGGCGGTTTCATGCTTGGAATAAAAGCTGAACAACCCATGTAGATTGGCAAGAGAAAGCAAAGGGTGGAGAACAGGAGATACAAGGGAAAAAGATGGGAAGACTAAGGTCACTGGGTGCATTTTATGACACTCTCCTGAAGATTTTATGCCTCACTGGAGAGCTCTGCCTCCCATTCCTGGTTTTGGGGTGTGAAATGATGATTCACCAACATGCTCATGTTTTGCTTTGGAGAGGTCACATTTTAGCAGTCTCTCTTGTGAAATCAGTAAAAACACCGAGCTCTGGTGGAGCATTTCTGGAGGTGTTCCCCACACCCAACACCTACATCCCTGTCACCTTGTCCTGCATGTGCACATCTGCCCCAGACACTCACCCACCTCCACACTCCTGGACATTCACATGTTGGTGGTGTGCTGAACTTCATGTTCCCCAGGCTGCTCTCTCAAAACATTGCCGTGATGAACACTCTGGTTCTGTGCACTTGCATCATCATTGCCATGAGTGAATGTTTCTTGGCAGCAAGAGAAGAGGAGTATGGTCTTTGCTCTGTGTGTTGGGTGTCTCTGTGCTCCCACGCTCTGCAGTGAAACTCCCACTGTTCTGCTGCTGGGGAGAATGATGGCCTTGGCGTCAGCATGGTCCACAGCCTCAGACAGGCGCCTGTACAGGGGATTTTTGCAACATGGGTTTCTGGGCTGATCTAAGGCCAAGTTTAGCCTAAATCTAACAAAGAACTCCAGAACAGGTCTGTGAGAAATGGCGGAGTCTGAGAATTTGGTGTAGGATGAATAACTCCTAATCTGTAAAGTCAGCATAATCATACTCCTTTGGGCAGCCCAGAGCCAGGGCTGGGTGCCCAGGGATGGAGATAAGTGAACGAAGCCTGGCTGCTGGCCATGGATGGGTGCGGGGGGTCGGGCAACAGCTCCTCCCCCCAGCCAGGGTGGGGTGTCTGGGATGTGGGAGAGATGAGCTCGTTCCCATTTTCCGGGAACTCGTATGCCCCATGGCGCCTTTGGCATCCCAGCAGCCATGGGTCCAGGGTCGCTTGTCATGGACCTGCAAGGGGGCCTCTCCAGGACCTGTGCTGAGAGGTGAAGAGCTCTGGCTGGGCTTTTCTGTTGGAATAGTGCAGTGGTGTCAGCCCTGCTCCCAAAACTGGATGGGCCAGGGCAGAGCAGAGGAAGAACCAGGAACTTTCAGCTTCCATAGCCAGGTAGCAACACCAGCTTTTGTCTGGTATTTCCAGAAAAACCCGGCAGGACCTGGCATCCCAGGGCATAATTTATTATGGAAAAATAAAATAATAAAGTACCAATCCCTTTGAGGCCTGAGTCATAGAAGCATCTTCTCATTAAAGCAGCTCCACCTCTCTGCCTGGTGTTTGCCAGCTCCATGCCTGTATGAATCCACTCCCTGAGCTGCCTCACCCAGGGCAGTCCTCCTGCTGCCTGTGCTTTCCCAGCACGCCTCTCCTCCAGCACCCCTTCTGTCTGGAGGAGCATGAGCAGTTTGGCATCTCAAGCTAGCTTCTCCCCAGGCCCCCCATCTTTGGGCCAGGTGGATTTTTCATGGTGTGTGTTGTAGACAAAGGTGTCTTCATCTTTTCACCCCTCTACATCCCACCTCTGTGGTATCAAGTTCTCTGGCATGGCCCTGGCCTTCTCCTGGCCATGTGATGTGGAAGTGTGTGTGGTATCTTTCCATGGCTCAAAGCTGTCTTCCAAGTGGCCCTCTGCAAGGAGAGGAAGCTGCTCCTGGAGTAATTACCATCTGCATGTCCTGAAGGCAGGCAGCAGATGTTAGCAGAGAAGGACTGGATTAGAAGAGGGAACAGAGGCTGGGGAAAGGGGGCCTGATTTTTCTTCGCTATTGCATGTGAATATTTTTAACTGAAACTCATCAGGACAAGAATCCCAGTTCTGCAAAGTTGATTCATGCCCAGAAACTTTAGGGGCAAGTTCCTTTGCTCGCTCTTGCTGTGTTTTCTGTCACTCACTTTGCTTTTCTCAGCCATTTTTTATGCTGCACTATTTAACTTTTCTTACTAAATAGCCTTCCTTTATGTCTTCCTTCCCTTCCATATTCCCACAGACCTGTCACTCTTTGTCACTCTCCTGGACTTCCATTCTGTCTTTGATTCTGTCTTGCTTTCCCTTTCCTTCCCCCACTCCTTCCATTGTCTTACTCTATTTTTCATTTTCCCATTTGTCTGTGGGCTGATATTCAGATGAGCAAACTTCTTCCAGTTAAAGGAGGTCATGAATATTAGGATTTTTCTATCAAACAATGAAATATGGCTCAAATTACCCTAAAGAATAGGGCCCTTTTCATAAACCACCTGCTGTTTTTTTTGAAAGAAAGCACAACCACTTGCCTGTGTGCTCCAAGCAGTTGTCTCACATCTCTACCTCGCCAAGCTTTGCTTTTCCAATTTCTCCTGCTGAATTTGTTGCTTTTGGTGGAGTGAGTGCCTGCACCCAGTGAGTCTGTGTTTGGACAGGTTGGGACAGGATGGGAATTCTGGCAGGATCCTCACTACTTTAAATATTGGTTTGTGATTGTGCTTTTTTGAATGCAGTGTGCATATTTTGGGGTTTTATTATTGTTTTCGACCAAGAGCATTCTGGTCTGAAACTCATTTGGTCTGAACTTCTCAGCTTGACTGAGGGATCTCATTCAGATTTTAGCACCTGATGGGGCATGGAAATGCAGGTTCCCCACCTTCTCATTGTCTTGCTGATGTAGACCTACCACCTGCTCCCTGGCATGAGGAGGCTGTGCTGGAGGTGACCTGCTCAGGCCTGGGCACCCAGCTAGGCTGCAGTCATTTCCTCCTCGGGCTCTCATGGTCCTGTCCCTTTCCTCCCAGCCGTGTGGCTTCAGAAAAGGACATCTGAGCACAGTGGCTGCAGCTGGCTATGGGAAAGCCAAGTTTGTGCTGCATGAGATCCTCCATTCCTTGTAGTCCTGGCTGTGCTTAATTGGACAGTGCTGTGATTTTGTCAGGGCAGCACCAGTGCAGCTTGGCCATTCAGCGGGGACATGGGAGTGGTGGAGCTGCGCCCCAGGGACCTGAAGAGCTGCAAGCAGAAGAGCCTCTATGCTCCCTTGGGAGTTGCCAGAGGCAGGCATGGGTAATGCCAGAGACAGGGACAACGGAGGATACAGATACAGCTTGTCTCAGACCTGCATTTTGTTTTCAGTCCAGCCTATTTATACTCTTCATAGTTGCTATTTTTTCCCCAGTTACATGAATGTGTCTTGTCCTTGCTGTCTTCCATCTTCCCCCAGCAAACCTTGCCATTTTCTGTGTGCCTTTGCTGGGAAGCTCACAGCAACATTCCTCCTGGGCAGAGACCACACTTCTCTAAGGAGGCATCTCTCACTGATGTGCTCATTCCAGAAGTCTGGTTCAGCCCTTCCACCCTCTCCCACCTGCATTTCCCTGGACAGAAACTGCACACACAGCCTGGGCTGTATGAACACGGAGTTTGTTTTGCCAGGGTGACCTGTTTAATCATCTCATTTTCTGGTGGCCGTTTATTCCTCGTTTCCACGGTTACAGCCCCATTAAGAGGAGAAGCAATAAGGCAGCGAGTCAAACAGGTAATAAAAACATTAAAGCCATGTGCGCATTGGGAGGGAGGGAGGGCAAGCAGCACTCAGTGAGACGAGACCAGCCATGCCAGGGAGACAGAAGGGTCACAGGAACCTGTTCACATTGTGCTGACACTCGGCTCAGTGCCCAACCTCTGCAGGGGCCTGATGGCCAACAAAGTGTCCTACAGCATCCCACAACATTCTTCCCTGCTCTGTTAAAGTGTGCTGACACTCAGGACAGTGTCACTGCCACCACTGTGCTGCTCTCCTTATTGCTGTGCTGCTAAGACAGTTGCAGGTGGACAAAAGCACTCTAAGTTAGAGTAAATTTTTTCTATATTTTCTTTCAGGGCTGTGACTGTCTGGCAAAATATGTAACTTTCTGTTTCTGTTTAGTTCTGGTGATGCTGGTGGACCCAAGTACTTGTCCCTGTAACAGCTCTGCGGCGGCACTTGCCACGGTACCTGCTCTTGGTGGTGTCGGCTGTGCTGTTCCCCTGCAGAGCCATGGCTCTGCATCGTTCCTAAAGCAGAACTGACTGCTCCACATGCTAAACCAAGGTGTTCACAACCAGCTACCTGAGCCAGCACAACCTAGGGTACTGTGACATGAGTTTGAGGCTTTCCTGGGTAAAAATACCTGTTTATGGAAGGCCATATTGAGAGGGTCAGATGCCGTGGAAACAGGATAGCTAGGTCTCTGCTGCACAGCAGCCACTGCCAGCAGTGACTGTGGGCTGGGGACTGGGTGGGAGCTGCTCACGTGGAAGCAGTGAGGGATGCCTTTTAGGCCATAGATAGAAATCAGGAGAGAGCTGTGGAGGGCAGGCAGCATCGCTGGGAATCAGCTCTCTCCTGCTAGGAGGAATCTCCAGTTTTCTGGATTTTCATTGTGGGCTCCTAAAAGACAACGTAGCAAAATGAGAAGAGGCAGTGAGGAGAAGGCAGAGCCCTGGTGTCTCAAGAGAAAGAACTCTTTTCAGCTCACTTTCCTCCAAGCAATGGTCCTCAGGGAACTCCTCAGGGCTCTTGGAATGTAGGAGCCTTTTGACACTACATGCTTGCTATCCCAAAACTGACTTGGCCAGGCCAGCAAGGAGATGGTGGCCTCTCTTCCTTTGGGAAGTTTTGGGCTAGGTGTACTCCTGGCTGTAAAAACATTATCTGACTGGCAAAAGCCAGCAAAGTTTCTTTTCCCTGTAATTTCTCAGTGGCCATGGAGGCCAAGCAGGATTGGATCTTAGATGATGAGATCTTAGGTTTGAGGTGGCAGGTTGCTGCCATGAAGGAGCAGATGGCCAAGAGGGTTCTGATCTGTGATTAAGGGTGAGTTTCACTGTGGATGAAAAGAGGTTAAATATAACAGTCCTGCTCACATACGTGGCTCAGCACTGACAGAAGTATTCAGAAAAGCAAACTATAAAGGAGAGCAAGAAAATAGTCACAGAACTGCAGTGAATTGGGATGCTTTACCTGCTAGCTCTCTCTGTTGAAAGAGTCTGCCCTGTCACAGCCTTGTTTTGCCCTGGTGGGATTTTTTATTTATTTCTGACATTGTTTTGAGTTTTACAGTTTCTTTTCTTCAGACTTTATCAGAAAGCATATTTGTGGTGAGAGCCTGTGAAAGGACCTGGCTTGCTGAGTAAATGTTCAACATGGAAATGAGCTGCATGACCTTGAGGGGGGGTGAGAGGGAGGAAAGCTGACAGAAATTCATAAAAAGCTGAAAAAGAAAAGTACAAGGAGAAGGGAGGGGAGAGGAGAAAAGATAAAAGGCCTGGCCAGACTGGAAGAAGTCACACAAGAGAGGAATAATGGTCTTTCTTGTTACAGCAGTGACTGGACCTGTCGTATTAGGCATCTTAAAGAGCCCAATTCTAAGTTCTGCTGAGCACTGACACTTTGAAAAATAGGCCCATTTAAGGTGAATCAAGTTGGGCAACAAAAGTCAGTAGTCACTTTAGATCATCTTGGCCTGTGTTCAGAAGGGTGAATTTTATCCTTGGTGAAAGGCCAGTGGGAGGGCCTGCTGTGTTCTGTTCCCGTTCCCAGAATAGGACTTGGGGTGGCTCCTGGAGCTTGCGCCAGCCCTTTGGGGCAGGGGCAGAACCCACTCTTCTCAGGATTTGGGCTGAGCCCTCCCTGTGCGGGTGACAGTGATCACTGGCTGTACTCATGTGTCAGCCCAGTTGTCTTTGGGCACAGAAACTGGGCTTCAATTTAATTGTGAAATTTTTGGGGGGCTGTGGGTATCTGGAGAAGGAGCTGGAGGGAGCAAAGCCTCTGTCCTCACTGCAGGAGTGGACAGGAGCAGCAGTGCAGGTTTCCCAGCCATCCTTGGAGTTCCTCAGGTGTGTGAGATTGAGATGGAGACAGATGGTTTTGACAACAAATGAGGATGTCAATTAGAAAAGACCAACAAAACACTGTTGCAAGGAAGAAAATTTGAGTGGAAACACCCTGCTGTCACTACCAGACACGTGTGAGGTCCAAGCATGCTCTAGAGCTTGGCTTTCCAGAACTGCCTGGTTTGGGCTTGATGGTTTTTACATCAGTCCCACATCTAGTCCTGGAGGATCTAAAGTGAATTTTAAGACTGTATTGTAGGGATTGGAGAGAGATTGATCACCAAGTTTCTGCACGTTTGTATTCCTCTAGCATGCCCTTGGTATCTGGATTGACACCAGCTCCAGGAAGCCCCTCAGTCCTGCAGTCCTTGGCTCTGGTGCCATTTCCATGAAGGGATCTGGGCACACAGAGACAAGCTGGCACCCAGCTCTTCAGGGAATCAATGGCTTCTGCTACTTTTTTTTTTTGTTTGAATGCATGAAAAAAGTGTAAATGCACATAGGCTCCCCTTACAACTCATTCTTTTGTCATTCCTTTGACTCCCCAAATTCTCTTCATTTTCAAGAGGGCAAGTCTGACTTCAGTGGCATCGGCACTTCCAAACGAGTGCACACTGGCATAAGCTGTCCAGAGTGTCGGGCAAGGACTGTGCTGACGCAGAGCCCTCATTTGTGTTGAGATAGGGCTGATCACCACTCCTTGGGTAAACCTGAATAGCTGCACTGATGGTTCTCATATACACATCTTTAAATTTTAGTTTGTTTATGTGGAGGGTCGATTTCTTTCCATAAGCCTGAAAATTGTAGAGATTTCCATCTTCACTGCTGGTATGGGAGAGCTCTACTGTATGGGGGCAGCATTTTTTTATTTCTTTCCAGTTGGAGTGCGTGAAATAGTAGGAAAAAGTCTTGTTTAGTGATGACCTCAAAATAATTTCTCTAGCAGTGCAATATGATGTCAAACAGACAGTATGTCGCTGGGTGGCGGGTGCATACAGTGGAGGCACGAGTGTCTGGCACAGGGGAAAACCATCAGTCCACGGCTTTGGGAGGAACTGGAACAAAGTCACCAGCATAGATGCCAGAGTAAGGAGCTGTAACTGTACATTTAATAGCTTTGGATGTTTGCTTTTATGTGACAGTTGCTGCTCAAGCAAACAGATTGGAGAATTCTAGACTTGCATGAATTTTAGGAATTTTATTTGTACATGTTCAGCATGGGACAGGAGTGGGATGGAGCATAGGGGTTGTTTCAGCAGGAGAAGGGCCCTGTATCCTGCTCCTCCCTACCCCTGTGCACCTTGATTTTATGAGCTGTGCCTTCTCCTCTCACTCCTGTCTCTTACTCTTCCCTGAAGTCACTGTCCCTCCAAACCCACCTCAGTCACCTGCTCCCTCTGCTCCCAGCACCATCTCACACTCCCCAGAGCATCCTTTGTCCTGTTCTTCTCTCTAATGTGTTAACCTGCTCCTGCAGAAGCCCTGCCCTGTGTCAACCAGCCATGCCTGGAGTGTTGGCCCTGCCCGTCCTCCCCAGCCCAGCCTGGAGTGCAGCTGAAACTGTCGTGTGAGCACTGCGAGGCAGAGGCATGTTTTCACAGTTTATTCTCCGAAAGGAGAGCCTGCAAGGGGTGAGGGGCAGACTCCTTGCAGTGAAGGTGTTAACAAATAGCAGGTGATTAAACATGACAAGCAGTGACATTTCTGTGTGGGGTTCTCAGTACCAGCAATGCCAAGAATGAAGCTATAAACCCTGACATTTTGTGTTATGCACTGAGGTTTTTAATAGACATCTTTCTCTTCCTCACCCCTGTGTTCTGCTTTTATTCCACTATTTTCTTCTGTCCTCTTCTCCTTTTCCTCTCTCTTCCTGATCCTCACGCTGTCTCTGTCCCATCCTAAGTGCCCCCACCTCCATTTCTCAGCCCATCCTCCCAGCTCTTATCTTTGCTCTTTTGCTTCACCAGACTCATTTGTTCAATGTCCTTCACTTTAGCTTTTGTTTCTCTCTTCCTCCCTATTTTCTTGTTACACTTTCCGAAGATTTTTTGCTTTTCATGGCATCACCCTTCCTTACTCTTCTCTTCCTCCTTGTAGCTCCGGTCTCTCTGCCATCTGCACACGCTCACAGTCTCTCACACATGCACTCCCACACTTTATTGCACACACACTGCCACTTCCCGCACACTTCCCTGCTCCCCCCCACGCTCTCGCTCTCTCCTGCTCTGTCTCTCACATACGCTCGCACTTGCTCTTTTCTTTCTGTGCTTCCCTTCTCCTGCTCTTCTTTGTCTTTGTTACTCCCTTCTGCTGTCATCCTCCCTCTGTCTGTTCTTTTCCATTCTCTCCCCTTCTCCCTCCCTTTCCTTTCTCTTTTTGGGGTCTGATGTAATACTCTAACCATGGGCAGCCAGACCAGTTGCTTGTCAGGGAGCAGGTGTCCCACCCCTGAGTGATGTTTTTGTTAATAACATTTTTGCCCGGACTCAGAAGCCATCATTTTGGAGATTGGTTGGTGAGGTTTTTTTAAGGACAGGAGTTGAGGAGGCTGAGCTTTTGGGAACAGTTGCTGGGTCTGTACTAAAAGGACTGCAACAGTTGTTATGCTGAAAAGAAACATTGGAACAACTGCAGATTCTCTCTCCCCCCCCCCCATCTCTGTCTATCCAAAGGGCATTTGGAGGTGACACCCAATGCCCCATCCCCCTTGCAGGCAGCTCTAATTGGAGCTGACGAGCTGCCACTCGTTCTTGGCTTTGGAAGTGGGGCACTTCTGCCGCTGGAGTTGGCCTTACCCAGCCCTCTCTATTATAAAACACATTTCCCCCTCTTCTGCCTTCTCCTCGTGGTGTTATGGGCAGAAAATTAGCAAAATGCCAAAGTGCTCAGAGCAGTCAAACACAGGGCTCTCCTCCAGCAGGTCTCCGGGGCTCAGTAGTTATGGACCAGCTATATGACCTGAACATAAGAAAGTGTCTCCAGGCACAGAAGGATAAAAGGGGTCAATGGCAGTCATCAGCTCCCTGGTCCATGATCTGCCTGGCACACTTTGTCTTACCAGGCTGTGATCCCTTTCATGCAGAGGCTGAGAGGCAGGGCATGATGCTTCCTACTAGGCAGGATGGAAATGATGTGGCCAGGCCCATCAGAGCCTGTCCTCTCTGCTGAATTAGCTGTGCTATTGCCACCAAGGCCAAGACCTTCCCGTCTGGCTCACCCCAGTGAGAGCCACACTGCAGGAGTCATCACAAAATGCCTCCTGGGGACTTGAAGCATCTCCAGGGGCTCTTTGAGCAGCACAGCGATTCCTTCTCACATGACTGCAGAATCTCTGCCTCTCCCCGGGTCCCTGAGGAAGATTTGTAGGGAGCTCCTGGAGAATTACCAGGTACAGGCTCTGTGCTGTGCGTCAGGGATTTTCTGGTCCATCACTACAGCTGACACCTCTGCATTGAGAGCACCCAGGGTGGGCGAGAGGCTCTCCTGGCTGGACAGAAAGGATAGAGGCTGGGGCAGCTCCTATGAGCAGGAGGTCCCCAGGTCCCCAGTGTAAAGGGCTCAGCAGGTATTTGAAATGAGTTCAAGCTAAACTGCAGCTTTAGTCCCAGTATTTCCTCTTCCCTGACTCTGCACTCATTCTAAAAATCAAAATACTTCCCCATAAAGTACCACCTTCCCATAAAAGGGCCTCTCCCTGTCTGCCCAGGTCTTATTGATCAGGAACCACAGACGGTTGCTGCAGCTTCAGTTGCCAAGTAGGGCAGATCGATAGAGACTCGGGATGGGATGTTTGGCAGCTGGAGCATATATTTGTTTGTCCTTCCGTCCCACCATCCCTCTGGGAAATGCTTGGTGTCACAATGGAAGCAGGTGGAGCAAAGCTCTGTCCTCCCACCTGCCACTCACCTTGTCATCTGTCCTCTGTGCTGCAGCCCTGGGACCAGAGGCCTCTGCGGGAGCATCCGTGAGGCTGCAGAGAATATGGGGCATGTGTGGAGACAGAGTAGTCCCACCCTGTGCTGGCTCCTCCGGCCCCCTCTTACCTTTTGCAGCGGCCAAGTTCACCCTTTTGTATTCTGGCGTGATCCCATGGGTCATTCCAGGCTCTCCAAAAGCAGTACTTGGCCTTTTTTGTTTGCCCAGCCTCTTTATTCAACTAGTGTTTCTTCCCTGCCTGGATCTAAAGTAACTCCCCTCTGCGCTGCCTTGCTGTGGCCATTAGGGCTGTTGTCATCTTTCCAGAGATGGGGAGAGCAAGGCATGGTGATGGGAAATGGCTTCCTGAAGGATAGATGAACTTGGTGCTGGTGTTGGGGTTGGGACCATGTTTCTGGCTGTCCTTTGGCAGCACTCAACCCTTTGGCCATGGGCTTGGAACAGTCCTTCCCCACTCAGAGCTTTGGCAGGCTGCCCTGTCTGTGTGGAACCAAAAGTTGTAGGCTGGTCTCCACCACAAACTGAGGGAACGACACACAGAAGGGAGCACTGGGGAGAAGAGAGATGCTCTGCAGACCCACCTTGCTCCATCTTCTCTGAGTATCAGTTAGCTCTGGTATGAGATGTCCTTAACCCTTGCTCTTCTGGCTGTCCAACCTCTGGCAAGTGCTGAGCGCCACGCACAGAGAAGTTAATGAAACGAGAATTTTGGGGAGGGAGGGGGAGGAGAGAAGCTCTATACTGCACCCTAGGGCTCTGGCTTTATTAATGGTGACCTGCCATTAAAGACTAAAGTGCTAGCCTGTTCATATTTAGCAGCTTCCAGTGGTATCCCAGTGGTCTCTGCCTGCAATATCAACTCCTGCTTTCCTCCGCAGCCCCAGCTCAGCAGGAGCTGACTCCAGAGTTTCTCTGCTACAATGAGTCTGGTGGGCAGCACTAAGAAGTCTCTGTGCTGCTGCTGATGCCAGACAGATTTCCACCTCCTCCTGCTGCTTTACACAGCTTCCCCCTCTTACTGCCAAGTCTTGCCAGGTAGCACGTGGAAAAGAGGACCAAGTCCTGGCATCTTCATGATTTCCTTTATACAGACAGAGCCTGGGGGTCACTAGGAGAAGGAGATGTGCCAGCATGAAGCTCAGAGGGTTTGGCCATGGAGAAGAGGTATACTCTGGCTCTGCAAAGCATTTCCACAGAGCTCTCCGAGAAGGCGCTGGCAAATTATCCCTCTGAGGTGGCAGGCTGGGAAGCGAGGCAGCAGCTCTGCCAGACCTGATTAAAACAGGACTCGAGGCTAACAGCTTCAGGTCAGAGCACGAGGGCTGCTCTCACTGCTGCTGTCCCTCTTGCTTCAATCTAAGAGGGGTGTGGAAAACCCAAGCTTGGGGGAATGTCCCCTGGGGGATATCAGCAGTTGGATATTGCAGTGACAGGCACTTTAGAAAAATGCTAGGAGCTACTCATGCTGCTGCTGGTCCAGGCAGGGATCAGTGTTAGCAGAAGAAAAAAAAAGCCCGAGTTTTCTTGAAGCTAATTCTGCTCTTGATGCTTCCCCAAAAGCAAGATCCTGCTGTGTTCCCTGTGCCAGCTGAGGTTATTGCTTTCCGTGATCACTTCTTCCTGGATTAAAAACTCAGCACAGAGTATTTTGCAGTGTGTTATTCCAGGATACCCACTAGAAGCTCAACATGGTGCAGACTCTGGCAGAAATAGCAGGGAATCATGAGGCACCTCCAGCCCAGGCTGCTCCTGCTGCTCAGATCAGGAGATGAGGGTGCACCTGCCTCCCTCACTTCTGTTCGGCCCGAGGTGAGAGCACAAAGACCAAGGCTGTAGGGATTCTCCTCTCACTAGAGAGCCCTGTAAGGCACAGATCCATGTCCTCGCAGCCCTGCCCTTCATGTGGGCATGTTTGTCAGTGTGGGCTGCAGGCCATTCCCCAGCAGAGGCAGCAAGGGCAGGGCCTTGTTCCAGCACAGAGCTGCAGCCCTCGCGGCCTCCCAGCAGGTCGAGTGCCTGTTTGGCAGCCGGGCTGGGGGCAATCCTCGCTCTCTCCTTTGGCTCCGTGCCCCAGCTGATCTGCAGCCAGGTTTTGCTGTAATCCCTACATCCTGTTGCAGGTCCCTAATCAGCTGGAGCCAGCCTGGAAAAAAAAAAACCCAGGCACCAGGTGGGAGACTGGAAGGGCTGGGAGAGATTAAGAGTTTCCTTGGTAGGGATAGAAGCAGAGAAGAGGATGTTTGTTTCTGCCGGGGGTCTCTGCAGGACCCAATTGTGCTGTTCCCTTGCAGAGTGGATGGGTCTGGGTTTGAGGCACTGACTGCTGCTGTTCTCCCACTGCCAGCTCAGCTATGGACACTGCCCCTTCAGCTCTCATTGGGCAGGCTTGGAAACTCTCTGGGTTGTTGTTGAGTTGTTTTTTTTCCCATTTAATGCATAGAATAACACTGATGGGTCTGAACAGCTCCAGCCAGGCGACGAGGGGAAAGAATAACAAGCTCCTGAATGTCAGGCAAAATTACAGGCCATTGCTATTTAGGGTGAGTCTGGTGGATTTAGGGCCTCTCTGTTCTATTGTCCTGGCTGCTCTGAGCATTGGAGCAGGCGAGACACAAGTCGGGAATTTTATTGCAGAGCATGTTCAGGGGAGGGCTGGTTCTGAGCATTTCCGGAGTGGAACAGCAGCAGTGGTGGAGAGGGGACTGTTTCTGTTGGAAAGTTGGTGAGATGTGATACTGGAGGTTAGAAGTCCTGGAGAGGTGGTGGTTTTATCCATCAGAGAATAGAGCCCCTTTGCATCCTGATTTCTGTCAGGATTCAGCTCCAGATGTTCATCACACTCCCCAAGTCTGTGTAGGGTTGGTCTCCATCCATCAGACTTGGGCTGACTGTCCAGCTGCTCTGTCCCGTGGCAGACCCTGCTGGTCTCCACTGCATCTCAAGAGCACACGGCTCCGTGTCTTCTCTTGTGAAGCATTCAGGAATGTAGTGCATATTATAAACAGTGCTTGTATGTGTGTGTTGAACGGGGATTAGGGGTTTTGGTGTCGTCTCTTGGATTGATTTTGGCTGGCACTGGTGATGTAACCAGGGCTGGCACTGCACTTGCATTGCCAGGTGTTAGAGGAAGGGCCCAGCTGAACAGCATGAGCATAGAAGGACTCAGAAAGGCTGGAGAAGGTGTTACACAGTGTGATAGAAGTGGGTTGTCCATGGGAAAATGAAGTCTTCACAAGTCCTGAACAGGGTGTACCCTAAGCTTCCAAATTTTGGCAAATATGTTCTGTCCCATGCCAGAGTGGGGAGAAGTGCAGAGAGCAAGAAAACCATTCAAGCCTGGCTGTCTGCATAGGTTTGAGGCTCAGCAGGGTGAATTCTTTGCTTCTTTGGGGCACTTTTTATTTGACTGGATTAAAAAGCCTATTAGAGTTTCTTAAACCATTTAATCTAAAATCCCCAGGTAGATGTGCCATTGGATTCAGTTTTAAGCTTATAAACAAAATAGGTTTGTGTTTGTCTCTTCTTCATTTTGTTCTAAAGAAGAAGGGTTTGACCTGTCCTCCCTGGAGCTGGGAGGGAGGTGAGCTTCTAGTGCCTGTGAATCCCCATGAGCTTTCTGACGGGTGGGGAAGTGCAGAGCCTGGGGTGCTGGTGTGACCTACCTGCAGCTCCAGGTTAGATGTACATGTGGCCTGGGCAGGTGCCAGGAGGAGGGAGCAGGGGCCAAGCTTCACTGGCTGGTCCCAGGGCTCAGTGCCTGCACAGAGTGCTGAGCGAAGGTAAAATTCCAGTAGAACCACTGCTCTGCAGTTAATTTGGGTATGTGGCAAAGGAGAAGACCATAGGAGATGGGAGAAAATGGGAGGAAAGCATGGAATGGTCTGGATAATTCCAGTTCCTGTAGTCCTTTGAGAGGAACTGGTTCTCCTGTGCTCCCAGGGTATTCAGCTCCTTCAAGAGTTTCCTCCTGCATCCATCCTCTCCACCCAGTCTCCTCCTGTCTCCTCTACAGTGGCATACGACTTATCGCTGCCACTCCCTGTGCTTCAGAGGAGGTTCTATTGTTGCCAGAATAGGACAGTTCAGGATTTGTTGGCAAGAGGTGCTACTGATGCCTGTGGCAGCTGCAGGAAAGTCACAGGTCTGTGGCCCACAGTACCAGAAGCTCTGAAGGAAGGTACTGAACCCACAGCAGGCCAATATAAGATGATCTGCCCCTGTGTCCCCTCAAAGTGCTTTCCATGTGTCCAGCGAGATCACCTTGAGTCAGTGATGCCTCCACACGTGTGTGGGGTGACAGTGGCAGTGCTCAGACCTGCTGAAGTGGGAGCAGTGTCCCTTCCAGATCCTGTCCCCAGTGCTGGGAGCACAGCAGAAGCACTGGGCCATCCAGCTCCCTCATGAAGCCGTGGAAAAGCTCATTCCAGCACAGCCACAGAAGGGAGGGGAAGGCTGTCCTCACCTCTTGTCTTTGCTGTGAGCAGAGCCCCATGTTCAGGGCTCTCAAGGAGTTGCTCTATGTAAAGAAGGTGGGAACAAGACTGTATCCTTCCCACCTGACTTTTCCTAAGGAATTGAAGACAGACAGAGGGACAGGCATCTGTCTGATGGCAGCTGGGATAGGAGGGAGCCCTGTTGGCTTTGCTGAGGGAGCCTCTTTCTATATGGAAATGAAGAATTTAGGCTAATGGAGCTCAACCATCTCTAATTTTGCGATGGCAGGAGGATTTTGATTGAAAGTAATTAAGCAAGCTAGCTGTAAAATTAATTAAAGCAAAAGGGGGGGATTTTTTTATTGGATTGGATAGCGATATAGTGGCTGTCAAATGGGGGACGGATGGGGGTGACCTGAATTCTCTGCCCTCCCTCCTCCCACTCGGGACGTTTATGTCACTTTAATCTCCTTACAGCGGCTGGTGTGCATTTGTTTGAAATAATCAAGGAAATATGGTCAGAAATTGTCAGCTTTCAGATCTAATTTACCTGACAGCCCTGCGCAGACCAGTAAGCCTCTGTGTGCGTGTGTGTGTGTGTGGTGCATGCTACTGTGTGGTCATGGAGGACTCCTTGTCTCCCCTCTCCCCTCTTTTTGTTCATTCTGTCTTCTCTTGATTCTTAGCAAAAATATTTCTGACATATCTGGGGCCATCCAGCACCTTGCAGGAAAAAGAAGTAAGTTTGACAATTTTCCTGCAGTCCCTTCTCCACCCCCACCTTCCCATCACTATCTCCTCCCAGCCTGCTGCCTCATCCTTGCACCATAACCAGCTTTAGGGTTTAGGCAATATAGGATTAGGGGAAGTGGCTGTAATTCTTTATTCCAGATGGCTGGCAACTGCTAAACCCACTGTCACAAGCACCAAGTTATAAAAATACTTAAATTAGGCCCTTTATTTTAGCCCATGTCCCTGCCAAGTAGCTATCCTAGTGTCCTGCTGGGAGCTCAGCTTGCACAGAACAGGTGGGAGACTCTGAGTCCAGACTGTAATGATGCTGGGGAGAGGCTTCTCCAGACTCACACCTACCTGGATTCCCTTGCTCAGCTCCATCTGCTTCTTTTTGCCTTTAGCTCTTAGAGATCTGCAACAAGAAGGAGCTGGGCATGAGTTGGTGTGTGCTCACTTAGCAGGTGAACATCTCAGTCCAGGGACATACAAAGGCTGCAGTTCCTACCCATCTGACTGGGTGGGTGGGTGGGGGTTGCACATTCCTGACAGAAATCTTAGGCTTCCCCCTGGACCCAAGCCTACAGGAACTTGATGACCTGAGCTCAGTGTACTGGAAACTGGGGAAGGACCAGAGTTTCCTCAGAGCTGCCCTGGTGCCTCGCATCTTTCTCACTAGGTTGGCTCTTAAGGTTATTATTTACTATTTATTATTATTCATTAAGTGCCAAGAGAGTTTGGGCTTTTGTTTGTTTTGTTTGGGTCTCCATATAGAGGCCTTTGCTGAGGCAGACTCCAGTGCCAAGACCTCTGGCGCTTTTGCAATTACAGCCCATGATCCTACTGTATTGTTTATGTAATGACTCAGTCCCGAGGGCTTCTGCAGCCTCTCTTTGACTAGAGCACCCAGCACCTGGCAGGGAGAGTGCAGGGCAAGTGCTGGACCCTGGTGCCAAGGAAAATCTCTGGGCTTTATGTCCCAGGGAATCATTAGTATGTAGAGGGCTCAGGCTGGACTTGCTGTGAAGATTCACATGCAGGGGAGTTGATTAAGCTGCTTCAGAAGGAAAAGATGATTCATCTCTGCCTGGTCTCTGTGGTCACAGGGTCTCTTAGTAGCTCAGACCTGATGTTCTGTCTGTTTGCAGCCCACCAGTCTGTCCCTAATACTGGGAGCTGAGTTGACTAGTCCTTGTGGGCCAGCTGATGTGACCCAGAGTGTCCCAGAGCCCCCCAAATCATCTCAGCATGGGGATTGAAACATCTAGTTGTTAAGCAGATGTGCGTAGGGCTCCACACCAGCTCTGTAATCTGCAGGACATGGGTAGAACTGGTCATGACCAGCAGCATGGGACTGTGCTGAGGTGAGTGATGAGCTCATCATCATGATTCTTGGATTTAATTCCAGCTTTGCCACTGATTTGCTTTGTATCTGTAGCCATGTGAATGCATAGATTTGTGCCAGTGCTTCCTCATCAGTATAATGGGTATAATTAGAATTCCCTGATTGAAGATGGCGCTGAACGCTGAGTGTGCTGGCAGACTGTTTGCTTTTGTTTAAAAGTCCCTTCTCAAAAAAGGACATGAGACCAGATTCTAGGTTGGTGGTTCCCATACTGTACTGCAGACATGTGGATTAAGGTCTCTAACAATACCCAACCCTTTCCTTGTGGGACAGGTCTGCTCTGGAGAGTTGGCTAAACCTAACAGGACAGAGTTAGGTTAAGACCAAGTGCTTCTAAGTACTGTCTCCCCTGTGTTCAGCAAAATACAGAATGTGGCACTGCTGATCTTCTGTGTTAATTACAAATATAACAGAATGTAACATGAAGAATAGTCTAAATAATTTCATGGCCTGTTAACCAAAAGAGAGTTTAAGTTCTGGGACGTGGACCAGGCTACCACCGATAATGGTATCTGAACTGAGTGGTGTCTGGAGGAAGGGTCATACTATGCTGGCAGCTCTAATTTCCCACTGTAGATTGCAAGACCAGATGATTAAGAGTGCATTAGATAATCTTCTAATATAACATTCCCTACAGGCAGTTACTGGCATTGCTGTAGAGACATCCTGAACGACATGTTGGAAAAGGAAGTGCACAGGACAGTCTCTCTGCTTTGTGAACATGTTTGAGATCCCCATGCAGTGCTGCTGTACTCTGTTCTGACTCCAAGTCTCCTCAGACATGGCCGAGGAAAATGCACGTGAGTGCTGACCTGGGGGCACCTTCTGTTGTTCTATTTGCACCTGCTTGTGCTTTTTCAACACCTCTCCCCTCTCAAGCACTGCTACTCCCACTGCAAATGAGTCTGGAGACCCTGACTCCAGCACAGCCAGGAGTTGAGAAACATCTCATAGATGGGTGAATGGGATGAAAAGTTGAGATTTGGGTGGTGTTTCTTTTTCTGTCAGTTTAGTGTGAGTGGCAGTGGAAAGGCATAAGCTCCCTTCTGTCACTGTTGTGGTCTCAGCTGGGAAATGATCCTCCTGAGCCAAGCAGAGTGACATTAGCATAAGATCAGCCAGAGAGGGATCAAGCCCAGCAGGTTGGGAAGAGCTGAGGCACTGGGCTGAGTGTCTGGAGATGAGCTGCCCATCCTCAGTTGGAGGCAGGGAGTGTCCTCCAGAAAGGGACTGGCAGCTCAGCTAACATCACTTCAGAGAATGGGAATGTGCAGAGAGACCTCAGGAGTGAGTCAGGAAGACGGACACCTGTACCTGCCTTTCCTGTGAACTTTTGACCCTCACACAAAATCCTGCTCTGGTGCTGAATCCTGGCTGCTGTTCCTGTGCGTCCAGCTGGCTTGGGGCAGCAAAAAGAAGACAAAAAGCAGAGCCAGCAGCTCAGCTGATCAGGGGTTTCAGGCAGAAGTTGCCCTGCCTGACTTGCAGTAGATTCAGGGGCATACTTTGGAAACTGTCTCTAGGGCATGTCTGAACCAGCTAGTGGCGCCTAATTTCCCAGGGAGGTAGAAAAGCCTCAGAGAGAAAAAAAAAAAGTGCCAACACAAGTTTGGGAATAAGAGGACACAGTGTTGCCGGCCAAACAAGCCTGGGAATGGAGACCTATCTTCCACATGCTGTTTGCTTCCGGTAATAGGGTGGGCAGTAATGGCACCTCCAGTAATGACAGTGAGACCTGAGGACCTCACAAGGATTCAGGAAGGCTTATGTGAAGACATCCTGAGCAGGGAAGGGGGGGATGAATGGGACAAGGCAGCGAGGGAGGTGTGGAGAGCTGTGTGTCACACAGCTCAGCTGCTGGGCTGCACGTAAAACACAGTTGTTGAGTAAAAGGACATCAGTGTGTCTTCAACTCAACCTCCCCCTTGCTTCCGTCTCATGTCCTCCCTGGAGCTCCAGGCAAGTTCATCAGTTTACACCCAAATACAGTCGAATCATCAAGGTTGACAGGATTTTGATTTCATTGACATGCCAGCCCTCCACCCTGACACTCATTTGCAGGGCTGTCATGGCTGATGCAGGCTTCCTCATGGCTTAATAAACCAGCATCTTGGAAGCCTGGGCTGAATTCACAAGATCATAGAATTGTTTTGATCAGAAAAGACCCTTAAGGTCATCAGATTCAACCGTTAACCTGGCACTGCCAAGACCACCTCACAAAGGGAGTTACCCTCCCTGTGAGTGGGCATGCTGGGTCCCAGTGTCCTCACTTGGGTGACCTGTACTGGTGCAATACTGGGACTCCTGGGAATGTCTCCTGAGGTTTCCTCCTCCTGCACACCAGCAGAGGGAAGGTAGGCTGTGGGCTGACTGGGAGCAGCTGGTGATTGATGTCTCCATGTGTGTCCTCATGGCAGTAGGGCAGTCCCCAGGTCAGGTCAGATCCACACTGCTCCCCAGACAGACCAGATTTGGGAGAGGCTCAAGGCAGCACTCCCTGCGTTCCCTGTGCATGGAAGATACACCTTCACAGAGCTGCCTTTTTATTTGCAAACTGAGCAGTTGTACTGGGAGAGATTTAGCAAACATGGGACTGCACAATGCTGTGTGTACTGAGTCACACATCAGGGCTGGAGCCAGCTAGCACTGTGAGCTACTGAGGCAAACATTAGAGAATAGCTACAACAGGCACCAGAAATATCTTCAGATGAGACCTTTCTGAGTTGCTGCACATTGGGTAACGGAGGGCTGACAACCTAAGGGAGAGCTGACAATTAAACTACCCACATGCTCTAGAGGTCATCCTGGGCAAGCCAAGCTACTGGGAATGGGAACAAAACAGAGGAAAAGCAGGTTTTCTCCTGTAAAGGGAGTTCTGATTAGCCATCTTCACATGGGCTGGGAAAGTTCTGGCTCTGGCAAGGCTCTAGGGATTGACCCTGTGATCCTGGCTCTGGCTGTATTTCAGGAGGGAATGACCCCAGAACTTATACCATGCTGTTGGATCTGCAGCTCACACCTGCACAGGGCCAGGGCAGGATCAGTCCCTACAAGATTTCTTTTGTCTGTTTTTAAAGTTTCCAGGCAAGGAGCCTGGTCTTGGAGTCTCCTGTAGAAGGTCTCTCTATTGCAAGATTTTTATCAGGGATTTACTCTGTGGTTGCTCTTTCCTCTCTACTACTCTTTTAAAATAAAGGAGCCACTTCCCCAAAATCCAGCTCTGGCTTCTTAGACATGATTCCCCAAATGCAGATTTTTGGGGACTTGTCCAGGCCATCTCAGCAGAATGGGAGAACTGGCAGCTGAGGTTCTTGGTGCTGTCTGATGTGCACACAGAGGGCAGGGCTGATGGTGACCACCAAATCTGATCAGCCTCCTGCCAGGTGACCCTTTGGAATCCTTTTCTCAGTCCCCCAAACCCTTTCCTTGCATCCTGCTCTCTACACCCTCGTGCTGGGGCTGGGATCATACCTGGGCCTTCCAGACCACCATCTCTCCCGCAGGTTTTGCAGCCGTATTTTCTGCCAGCACAGGGCACTGAAAAGTGCTGGCACTGCCAAAAACCTTGTGTGCACTACGACTCCCCAAACATCCCTTTATTTTTATTGTTCTGTTAATTACTGTTTAAACTTTAATAAGTCACTTCGTCAGGAGGGGGGACCTGCAGTGAGGTTTCTGTGCAAACACTGGGCCCGGCGGTGACTCTAGTGTAACATAACCCTTTATACAATGTGGGAATGTTTAGACTGTAACAGAAACTTGTTATTTTAATGACAGTTAAAGGGGAAAAAAAAGAAAGGAGCACATGAAAAAGGGAAGCAAGTTTGTTGGGGAAATGGCTCATCTCAATCTCTCTGTCTGGTCTCTTTTCTCTTGGCTTTAATGATATCTGGATAAGGAGGCTTTATGGCTTCAGTTGAGGCCAGTCTTGTTCCCAGAGATGCCCTGTACAAGACACTATGTGATCCCTTCAGTTCTGCAGGATGAGGCCAACAGCAGAGAGATGCTGATGGAAGCAGCATGGCTTGATTTTGCTCAGACACAGCAGCAGATGCCTAAAGCCAGTTTGAGCTGTCTAATTATTCTGACCCACACAAGAGACTTCCCCCTTCTCTTCAGAGCTTCTTCCACTGGTTAAGTTTTTAAGTAGCTGTGCTGACACAGATGCTGGCATGTCATACACAGGAGGATTCAACATCCCATGGAAAAAATGTACCTTGAAACAAGATGTTTCATTTTGACTCCTCAAAATGAGGAATCACGGAGACCTGAGAGAGGGAGAGAGTCTGGCTCACACTCCTGGCAGTAGGAGAACAGTAGATTCACAGGCATCCTTCATTTCAGACTGTAACTTATGACATCTGCATTGCTTTGAGGTGGAGAGTGACTCTGCAGTGGCTGCTGTCCCCGCACCACAGCACTGAAGTCACCTCCAGGTTTGGCTTGGCTATATTTAGCACTCACTATAGACAAGACCATATAGAGTGATATATATGATCTGAAAACCTTCAACTCCTGCTGACCTCTGCTGCTACAGTGAAATCTCCCAAATCTGTATAGTCTGAGTGAGGAGTGATGTGAGACCAGGAGAATGGAGAGCTCCCATGTTTTCCTTGACAGAATTCCATGTTCCCTCTCCCAAGGCTGGTTACCAGTCCCTGGCAGGGCTGGTCCTTTGGGAAACCCAGCTTTTTCTGCCACACCTGGCTGTTGAGCTCACAGGGAATGAGGGTGGAGAAGTGTAAAGAGGATATGGGGGTGCAGGCTGGGGCACAAGAGCTTTGGCAGGAGATGCTGGGAAGGAGGAAGGTGGAACAGTGCTAGGAACTTAAGGAAAGAAGAAGGGAGAAGAAGAGCACCCTAAGGCCAAGGCAAACAACTGGGATAGGACAGGAGGCACAAAGGGCAGAAGGGGAGGAGAGATTAGAAGGGTGTGGGGTGTAAGGAGCACTTTGTTGGGAGAAAGAACCTTCCTCAGGTTCCAGCTCGTTCCTGGGAGTCTAGTTCCTCTGTGCAGGGCCCCTCTCTCCTCTTTGCTAAGTTTCTCGGCAGAACAGGAGCCTGGGGGACTTGCACTCCATAAAGCTTTTTGGTGAGGGTGAGTGTAGGGTGGAGTGGGAGGGGATGAAATCATGAGCCTCTGGGGAGTGTGTGTTTTCCCAAGTGGGTGAGCATGCAGGGAGCAGGCCAAAACAGTTCATGCTTTCCTCACCCGCTGCTGGGGTTGTGATTGTTATTGATTGGGTTTGCTGTTCTCGGCACTTTGTGTTTTTCCAGCTGAGCCCTGGCTGCCCCTGGATTTTTTTTTTTTTTACCCTCTGCTTTAGTTCAAATACCTACAAACATAGCAGATGGGGCAGATGTATGCCCAGCTCTGTGCCAGCCAGCACTGCAGGGGCTGAGCCTGCACTGGGGCTGCACAAGGCTGGGAGAGTGCAGGGGTCTGTGAAAGGTGCCAGTAATGTGCAGACCTGCTGTCAGTAGGATTAAATTCATAGATGTGTATTATCTCTGGATGTATGTCACATATAAAGGTAAAGAAATCTGCTCTTGTATGAAAACCACTGTCAGGGCTTCATGTTGGAGCAGTTCACAGGGACAGGCACAGGGATTCCCATGCTTGGGCATGTATAATGTATATCTGGCTTAGGGTGTATAAACTTCAACCTCAGAGCCAGAGGGCCAAGCAAATGCTAACTGGAGAGATAGTTCTGTTTCATTTCCAACTTGTCAGGACTTTCAGACCCCACCAAGACCCTCACGTTGGGCTGTTCTCCCTCCAGCCGTATGCTCGTGTCTGACCTCTGCAGAGCTGTGTCTGCTTATAGGGCCAGTGGCAGGAGCTGTCCCTTTAGGAATGGTATTTTCCAGGTTCCTGTGTGAGGCCAAACATGTCCCAGCTGCAAAAATAACTAATCAGTATATCCTGTGGAAACAGGAGCAGCAGCGACACATCTGTCTGGTCTGGGCAGAGCCAGTTTGTACCTAATGCCCCAAAGGGGCATCAGGCGGCTGTAAGCTCCTTGTCAGTGTGCAGAAACCCAAAATAGGAACCTTTGGGCAGGGCTAGCCCCTTGGAGGGTGAAGCTCTGCAGTGGGCAGAACAACAGATACCTCTGAGCCTCTAGCAGGACCAGTGTGTTCCAGCAAGACATTAATATTGACTGGCTTCCCCAGCCTCTTCTGGCTTCCTCCTGCCTCCCCCGTGGCCAGTGGGGTCACTTTGGTTGGAGAGCGCAAGCAGAGCTCAAGGATAGAGCCCCCTGGACGGAGCCAAGGAGCCACTGAGTAAAAACGCTGAGGTTTTCCTTTTCTGTACAGCGCGTTTCCCTAAATTGCCTTTGACTGTGTGCATCGCTAATGAAAGTTTATGCCCTTGTTAGAAGGACAGGCAGGTCCATTCCAGTTAGGGCTGGGTCTATCCTTCTGCCAACTGCCCTCCCTAACACACACACACACACTCTCACTCACTCTCCCTGGTGAATAAGTGAGGCTGTTATTAAAAAAAAAAAAAAAAAAGAGAGAGGAAAAAAAAGAGGAGGGGAAAAAATTTCCATATTTGTGTAAGTTGCTTTAAAAGCATTTTATCATGTCATAAAAAAAAGGAAAGTACTCTCGGAAAGTGATCCTGCACAAGAGCCCATTGGACAGAAGGACGTTGGGATGTTAATGGCTATTTTGCTCCAGGGTGGCTTATTAAAAAATTTATATATAAATGCTTAAAATTGCATAAATTATTTAAAAAAAAAACATACTAAGCAATTTGCAATCCCTATCTACTTTTCCTCTTTTTCTTTCCCTCGTCATTCTTTTCTTCCATTCTTTCCTACAAAAAGGAAATATTCCTTCCTACTTCTCTTACCCTTGTCCTCTTCTTGTCTGAAAATGCAATGTGCCCAAAATTGTACATGTCTGTGGGTAAAATAAATATGATTTTAAATGGTACCTGCCACTGGCCAACAGAACTATCTGCAAGGGGTAAAGAAAAAAAAAAAGAAGGTGAGAAGAAAAAAGAAAAGAAAGAAGTTTGGATATGATGAGTGTTTCTCTCAGGCATGGAATGTCACCCACATATCCTGGAGATTGTACTGGGGAGGTTTATGATGGTTTCCCATTGATTTGTTTCCCCGACGCAGCTGCCGACCTCTATTGAGGGACAAACATAATCAGCACTGACGCAAATTAGATGGTTATTCGTTTTGAAAATTGACAGAAAAACAATAAAAAAGATGAAATGCTCCCAAATCAATAGATATAATGAAATTCAAATAATCCGAGAGATGAGGTCTCCATGGCAACTGATAATGTGGAAAAGAAAACAATTTAATAAAGGACAGACACACTTTGAAAACAGATTGGGCAAAGGGAAGGCGGGGGGGTGAGGGAGCAAGGGGGGGCTGTGGGTTGGATGGTGGTGGGAGGGGGCAGCGGGAGGAGGTGGTGGTGGGGAGCCAGAGCCACTGCCTCTCCGGTTGGTTAGCAGTGCTGTAGTGAAGGATCACTGTCCATCCCAAGGACGCTTGCCATAATTAAGAGAGGCTTTCGGTCCAGAAAGTGCAGATTCAGGTTTTAATACACAAAATTATTTCAGGAGCACTGAATCGGAAAGTCGTTTGTTATGACCTTCCTGAGAGGCCTGGAGCAGGGCATGTTGGAGGCGCGGCGGCTGAGCCAGCTGAGTTATGGCATATTTGTGTTTTTATAGTGCGGAGGGGAGGGGGAAGGGGGGAAGAAGGTTAAACAGTATTTACAGCTCAGTTGTTTTCAGAAAGGAAAGAGAAATAGAGTTCATGAAAAGATGCAAGCGGAAGAGAGGGAGAGGGAGAGATTCCTCTGCCCAGCACATACACTCTGCTGGGACTCATCTCCAGTGAGACATTCCCCAGTACTCTGCCTTAAGGTGTGAGGTGCAGATGGGCTGGGTGTACAGAGAGGCTCTTGGGTGGGATGGGGACTTGCTGCTGCAAGTCTGGCTGCAGACTTGCAGCAGCAGAGCCCACTGTCCTCTCGCTCCAAGCTGCAGAGCAAACGGCATCTGGCATGCAGGCTCACACTGAGCGTGTGGTGTGAGTGCACGTGGGTGTTCTGCTCACACCGCTGCTGCCTGTGCTGGCTGCACGTGCTGCTGCTCATGGGTGCTGCTGCTCATGGGTGCTGCTGGGCTCTGAGGGGTGCTGGCTGCCTGTGTGGGGCTGAGCGGAGCCAGGTGCATGCCAGGTGCAGGTGCTGTGTCTGTATGTATGACACCTGTACAGTCCCAGCTACACGGGCTGGTGTGCATCAGCGTATGCACGCTTGTGTGTGTTTGTGTGCAGGGTCACATGTGCCTCTGTGTGAGATAGTGTCCATGCACCACCACGTTTCTACACACGTGTGTGTTCCCACAGGTGGGTGTTTGCAGTCAGGGATAGCACAGGCACATGGATGGGCTCACGAGGACATGAGATAAGAAGATGAGCCCTAATGACCAGAAGGAAGAGCAACAAAAGGCAAGACACAGAATTAGAGTGGTGTGAGCACTGGGGAGCCTGGGGTCAGTGCCCACATGGCCCAGCCATGGGGTTGCTTTCCCGTGCCACTGTGACAGGACTGCTGAGTTAACAAATCAGGCATGACCCACTACTTTTACACCAGAGCTCATTCTCCTCTGGCCTGATCATTCCTTCCAACAGGATGGAAGCATTTCTCCTAGCCAGCTGCACAATATTTGCAGGTTGCAGGCACCTTCAGGGATTCAAGAGCCCTTGATCTCCCAGTGCTGTGTAACGGGTACCTGCTCTGGATTCACAAGAGTTCAGCCTCACTTGGGGATCACAGAAACCTCTAAGGGCACTGAGTGTCCCTTTGCACACCCAGCCCAGAGCAGTTACCGGCTCACATACAGCTCAGGCAGCAGCCAGGGACTGAGGAGAGGACATAACATGAGCTGGAAGGCTGAGATGCTCTGGGTTTGCTCTTTGTATGCAGCCCTTGCTGCGGTTTCACTCACCTCCTGCAGGCTGACACACTGATTTACTTTGCAGGACCTTGAAAGACCATGATAATGAACTTTCTCTGGCCCTGTGTTTCTTAGTGGTGCAACAAGCGTTCACGCTCCCACCTCCTATTTAGCTCCCAGCTTCCCACTGCAGTTAATTAGCAGTCTGCATTCTTTGTTGGGTCTGAGCTTAATAATGCTGAAAGGGATTGCAAATTGCTCTTAAACTGCCAACCAACTACCAAAGGGTCAGAGGGACCCTATTTTAGGAGCTGGCTCACTTAACCCTTTGGTTAGGAATGAGCTCAGCCTGACACCAGGGAGCTGCGGTCCACTGACTTGGGTCATGGTGGTTTGGGGTTCTCTGTAAAGTCGCTCATTAAAGACTGTCACCAAGAGGAGCTAATGAAACTTTGAGGAATTCCCATCTGAATGTGTCCTTCAAGAGATCTGTTGTGTCTCCTTAGTCCTTTTTGTTTCCCCATTGTCAGGTATTTGCTGCCAAGTCTGGTTCCCTCTTGATCTCACCTCCATGTTTTCCTGCACTCCTTGCCTTGGCTCCTTCAGCCTTTAGAGAGGGGTTTGTGCAGTATTTCCAAGAGGCTCATGTCTTGGCCTCATCTTTATTCCTTGGGAGCTGGCTCCCACATGAGGTAGCATGCTCTGCTCCAGAGGCTTTCCCAGCCCTCTTCTTCCACCACTCCTTCCCTCCAGCCCTCTGTATCATACCACTGTGTCCTCCTGGCACAGCACTCTGGCCATGCTTCTGTGCTATGGAGAGGTGAAGGTAGGCACTGTGTTTGCATTTAGTTGCCCTGACAACAAGTCTGGCTTCACAGGGAGTTTTCTAAGGGCCACAGGGAGCCTGCAGGGACCTGAGGGTGATGAGCTATTACTCTTCACTCTCCTTTTCACATCTTTTTCCCCTTGGTTTTCTTCACAGCCTGTGGGGAGATTGATGGCAGGATTGTGATGTAGATGTTAGCCATTCTGTTTGATTTATAGAGTTACTTAGGCTGAGTGAGGCTACTTATGCTCCTCTGGATAGTAAACCTTTTAACTGGACTAAAAAATTAATAACGAATAAATAAGGCAAGGAAGAGAAACTGGATCAGAAGAGCTGATCCTCTTGGCTTTATGTTATTTGAAAGAAAGATGGTGAGGGCAGAAGGCTCCCAGGGAGCCACTGCTCAGCCTGGGGAGCCCAAAGCCCTGCTCACTGAATTGGAGCACTGAGAGCAGGTTTTCATGGGAAAGAAACTGCTGAAATGTCTTATCAAAGATCTTGCATTGACAAATGAACTAGGAAGTTTGCTGCAGGACGCAAGGGACTTTTGAGCTTCAATCTGTCCTCTATCAGTGCTTTTCCTCTGCTGTTATTTGATTTGCAGTAGTACCTAAAATTGCTAAGGCACTGGGCCCACTAAGCTGGGCAAGAAATCCTTTCTCAATGGGCGATCCATGAAGGGGAGCCTGCATGGTGTCCTTTGCCCAAAGAGAAGGAACAACAGAGTGGGGAGCAGATTCAGAAATCCTGACTCTGTTCTCCACTTTTTTCCCCTCTTCTTTACACTTGGCTCCTTTTGTTAATTGTTGAAGCTTCCTGTGTTACTTGTATGCAGAAAGGCATTCTTTTCTTGTTCTTTGGAGGCTCCATGGCACATGAGTGCAGAACAAGGCAAAGGGAAGGGCTCAGAGATGAGGGGCTTTGCCTCAGCACTTGAGTGAGAAGCAGACCCTAAGTGGCTCTCCCAGTGAGGAAGGTGGTGGTAGGCAGGATCAAAGCACATTTAGAGTAAGTTTTGAGATCTGCCTAGGAAAAGGTTCAGACGTGCATTACTAAAGAGCTGTGAAGAGGGATTATTACTATCTTTGCTCGAAGCTGAACCACTTTCCCCACCAGCTGTGCCAAATGTCTGTGGTCAGTGGCAGGTGAGGCAGGAGTGTCAGGGGTGGGATGGGCAGAGGGGCTGGGGGAGGCTGTCACCGCTCGGCCACGAGGGGAGCAGGCCAGCCCGGGGCTGAGGGCAGCTGAGGAGGCAGTGCTGAGCATTTGAAGGTGTCCATCCTGCTCTGCTGCCTGCCAGCCAGCTCGGCTCTTCAGCAGGGACTCTGCAGACCCTGGAGGACTTTTTGAGTTGCAGCCCATTGCACCATTGCAGCAGGAGCAGCTGTGCTAGGGCCTGCTCACTCCTAGTGTGAGGTCTGCACTGCCTTCCTCTCCCTGGCCAATGATATATGGCATAAATTAGGCCTCTGAAGGGGGATACTGCATCCTTAAGAAGAAATATGTCCTCATTTTTCTTAAACACCGTTTGCACTGAGTGAAATGTTTAGAAGGGACGCTGAGGGATAACTTTATTTCTTACTAGGGAGTTCAGAGCCGTTCAGTTAAACCCATAAAACACTGGGAGTAGGGAAGCTGACAGCCTGCCCGTGCATTAGAAAAGCCATTACTCATCTAGGGGAAGTTCACCCCATGCTGGAGCCTTGTGTTACCAATGGGGTGGTCCAGGGGAAAACATGGGATCATCTTTCTTGGCCATCTAAGGGGCGAGTAAGATACTCAGAGGTGGAAAAGACTCTGTAACAATCCAGCACAGTGACAGAGAGTGCTGATACAGAGACCTCAAAGCACTGGTATGGTTCACTGGTGTGTAATTGTCCTCATTCCCCCTCCCCTGCATGGAGAAACTAAGGCAGAGAAAGCTGGGGAGACTGACAGTTACGCTGTGGTTGGAAACCAGGCTGGAAGCCAGCATTTCTGGCTCTTAATCCCTAGCTTGAATCACCAAAACCAAATTCCATTCCAGAAGCAAGGAGTGAAAGTCAGGAGGCCTGGGACCTCCTGTTTCTATCACAAAGTTGAGTTCCCAGGTGGAGTCGGGAGTCATGATTCCATCTTCATTGCACCAACATTCAGCCCTTTCTTCCCAGTGGGATTTAGAAAACCTCCTGGAAGATGAAGGCAAGGTCTCATAGATCATAGTAATGGGAATTCCTGTCTTGGGTGGTGGTTGGTGCTGTGGTGGGCTGCATTACAGGTGGGGGTGTGCAAGCTCATGCTAGTGCCCAGGCGCCTGGACAGTGCAGGCTGCCATTGTTCCCCAGTAAGTGGCTACTGGAGAGGACATGGCCACCCAGGGCACCCAGAGTCGTGGCAGATAAGGCATCATCTACCAAGGGGGTGGTGACTTTCTCTTTGATACTTTATTTTTGGAGGCTTGACACCAAAAGATTTAATATTTGTTTGAAATGAGAAATAGTTCTCGAGTGAATTTGGAGAGCCTGGGAATTAATGTCAGACCCCCCCTCCCTAAACATCCCTCCTCCCTGTCAACTGAGCCCCCCCTTTCAATTTCTGAAGCTTGCTGATTTGAATATTTATAAATATCAGTAAATTATTTATTGTAGCAATCTGCTGTGCCATTTCTCCAATCGCCGTTAACACTTTAGGGCTTGCTCTTCAGGAGGATGTGACTGGAGGAGATGGGCACCTGGGGCTGGGAGCAGGCTCTGGGGAGGGGCTCCTGCAGGGCCCGTCTGCAATGCCAGGAGGGGTCTCTCTGTGGGCAACACTGGAAGGGTTGAGATGTTTGCAGTAGAGGATGGAGACCGTCTGTGTCCAGTACCAGGGGACCCTGGGAGAGGACATGGCTAAAAAGGGACACTTTTGTATTGACAGGGGAGGGCAGCAAGGGAATGGCCTGAGGGGGTGGGCTGTTTGTGCCCTCTGGCATGAAGGGATCTGGCCCTTACTTACAGCTCAGCACTCACTACTCTTCACTTGTAGTGTCTGTTCCCCTGAAGAGGAAAATTCCTCTCAGTTTCTCCTGTCTTATTCTCTCCCTTCAGAATTACACTCCTGCACAGAAAATACGTGCTGCTCAGAGATATTGTGGCTGTTTTCTGCTTGGGTAAAGGAGAGGCTCCCTGTATTCAAAAGCTCTTCTCCCAGAGAAACCCCATCAGCAGCACGGGAGCAGCCAAATGGCCACGTAAGGAACAGGAGCAGCCCAGCCAGCTGGCAGCCCCCGTGATCTCCAGATCAGCACCAGGTCCGGCAGCACCAGGATCTCCAGAGCCCATGGCTTCCTTCTGCTGACAAGGTGTCCTCTTGCTCACTGCCCAGTGGATTTCTGTGCACTGCCCCACACCGTCACTAGATAATTTCAGCTGAACTTTGCAGCTGAGAAGGTTGAGCAAAGGGACGCATATGAGCTTGCTGAAGGGAGCTGGCACTGCTCTTTGCCCATTTGGGCCAGGGCTGATCCTGGCTCTGAGAGCTACAGATAGGGAGAAAAGTGTTGGCTCTGCAAATGCCAGTGTGGTGGGCAGGAGAAAGTCAAGCAGTGAGACTGCAGGCAGACTGTGCTCTGGCAGGCACTGGCTGCAGGGACCAGAGCAGAATCCCCAGCATTTCCTCCCCGGTTTATGGATGGGGTGTGTGGGGAGAGCCCTCACAGCGCTGTGGGAAAGCAGGGAGTGAAGCTGGCAGCTCTTTGGTAAGGACACTCAGGCTGCTCACTTCGTTTCTCCTCCCACATCTTTGATTCTCCTTCTCCTGCCTGCCCAGTGCTGAGCTGGAGCCTGTCACGTCTGGCTCTCACACTGAGGGCTTTCCCCAGCTCCTTGTAGACACGCACAGGCGAGATCCATGCTTCCAAGGCAGAGGAGGTTGTTAAAGAGCCTTTGTGAACTCCCCAAGGTCAGCCAGAACAGACAGCATCCACTAATCCAAGGTCATTTCCTGGGCTAAAAGCAATAAAATGTTTTATTGATAAACTGAAGAGGGGAGAATACGCACTAAATCCACTCTCAGACATTGTGGACCATGCCTGGGATGTTCTGCCTTTGCCCTGGCCCTGCCTGGGATAATACACAGGTCTTCATGCTGGAGGGAAAATGTTTTCTGGTAGGGCCTGAGTTTTTGACTGCCTTCCCTGCCTCCTCCTGGGATGTGGCTGGCCAGTGCTAAGGCACTGCTCCTGACAAGCATGTTCCTAATGCTCCAGTAGCCTTCCTCTGTGAAGGTTTGGCTCCGTTTTATGGATTGCAGCTCAAGTGTGAAGAGGCTCCAGTGTGCAGCATCCTCACCTCCCACCCCAGAGAGCTGTGCTGCCCTCCCTTCTTGGGACTAATGATTAGGCAGACTGGAGTCTTCCCAGTCAAGTTAGCACCACAGTGGTTGAAAAAAGAAAGGGACTGTGCATGCATGTCAGCCCTCTTCTCTTCCCCCTCCCTGCCCCAAATAATGCTGTTAATAATTAATCGAATGAGAGCTTGCAGCTCCTGGAAAGCTGGCACTGGGACCTCCCTCCTGAACGGAGCTGCTCAGCTGGGCTTAAAACTCTTCAATAAGAATATGAAAGCTCCATCTGTTCAATGTGCCCGGCCTTCTGAAGTGACAAGGCTGTCCCTCCCCAGCCAGCAACCCTCTGCCCCCAGAATGGGCTCTGCTGCCCTTGGGGCAGGGGTCTGCCCTGCACCCTGGCTCTTCCCACCACCGTGAGCTCCTGCTGTTACCCTCCACCCGTGCCAGCTGGTTCATCAGCTCCTATACGCCCTTTTCTTCCAGCTGGGACCCTTCCTCCCCTCTGCCAGGGTGTGTTTTCATTAACCCCAAGCTAAAGCCAGGCTTGGGCTCTCTCCTCTCCCTGCAGAGCTGGACTTATCTCTGTAGCAGTTTGCCCTTTGACTGGGATGGCCCGTTTCTGTCCCAGCTGCAGATCCTTTTGTTCTGCACACCATGTGTCCCCCACAGCCCCTTTTCTCCCTCAGGGGAGGCAGGGCAAGAGCCATGCCAGCTTTGCAGCAGCCCACTGTAGAGTTCATGGGTGAGACAGTGCTGGCAAGAGCCAGGGTCTGCAGTGCTGGCAGCACCCCAGGGCAGGGCATGAGCCAGGGGCAGCAGCCTGGGCTGGCAAGGTAGTGAAATGGCGAGGTAAGCCATGGCCACCTCTCTGCCATCCCTGGTTGCAGCAAGCTGTACCTTTCCTACACAGAGAGGATTGCCATCAAGATGCCACCTCGATGGGTGCAGAAGGGGAAGAGCCTGTGTCTCCTCGAAGGGTGTGGAGAGGGAGAAAGAGGAGTAAACTCCCAGTGGCATTGTTTTCAGAGGAAGTGCTCAGTGTAAATAGAGCTTGTGGGAGAGTTTGTCCCGGGCAGAGATGAAAAGTCTGTGTGACAGGCTCAGGTTATAAATGGCTTCCTTAGATTGATGTGAAATCAAAACATTTCCATTTAGACGAAGAAAATGAAGGGGGATGTTTACTTAGCCTGGAATCTTTAAACAGTGATTTGGGGTGGGGAGCTCGGCCTGGGGGGAGGGTGTCTCTGCCTGGCTTCGGGGATCTGGCTGTCCTGACCTTGGGCACATACAAAGATCCCTCATCCAGCAGCTCAGCTTCTCTCCCTGTGCCTGAGAATGAAACACAGGTACTCTGGTCGCCTCCAACCCAAGGGTCATGTTCAGCATTTTTCTCTAAAGGTTTCTCTTCTTCTTGTGGATTTGACAGCCTAAAAGAAAGGAACAGGAACGTTGATAGAGATGATGTCTCTCCCATTCCATAGACAAGGAAGTAAGGGAATGGAAAGATAAAATAATGTCTCCAGACTTGGAGAGAGGTGGTTGCAAAGCTGGCAGGAGAAGCAGGAAGTTCTGATTTCCACCTGTTTTGGAATAGGTGAGATGCAGATGTGCAAGAGCCCTGGTATTTCAGAGCAAATCCCTTTCCGGGAAGGTTCTGGGAGGGTTAGTTTTATAGATCAGGGAAGTGGTATGTTTTCAGAACTTGCTTTATTTTTAGCTTAAACTTTAGGAAAAGATTCTCAAAATATTAAAGAGGAAAAAATCCCAATCACAAGAAGGGAAAGGAAGGATGCCAAGGGGCAGGGCAGGAGCTGGGGAGCAGAAGCTGGGGAGGTAGAGGGGTAAAGCCAGGGTGTATGAGATGGAAGGAGGCAGAGCAGGAATGGAAGACAAGTTGCAGGCTCCCTGGAATTGCTGCATACGCGGCAAGTGCAGCCTCAGGAACGTCTGTTCCTCTTTTCCTTTGAATAAATATTTATATATTCATTTGCCAGCTGGTGCACACACTTGGCTGCTCACCTCCTGACCAGAATAATGGGATCTGCCTTCCTGGCAGAAAGGGGTAGGGCAGTGAGGCTTTGGGCTTCTGAATGTCTGCCTCCGAGTTATCTCCAGCTGCAAGCAGTGTTGATCTCACCAGTTAAATAAGGTATAGTGAGAACATGGACAGGGAATCACCAGGCAGTGTTTGGGAGAGAGGCTGGTGATTCCATGCTGACCCAGTGCCCTGGGCCTGGGCAGGCACTGCATGGATGCTCTGTCCCAGCCACCTGCAGCCAGCAGGGTTCTCCTGGCCCTTGGCCTGAGCCCACAGGTGTCCTGGCCAGGCTCCACTTGGAGCTCACAGCAGCCTCCTGAGATTCCCTCTGTGGTACTAGTTGGACACAGGATCGGCCTTCACTTTTTGCCCTAAATAGTGGGAATGCAATTGGAAGTTGCCAGCAAATGAGAGACTTGCAGCTTTGTGGGCATCTGCCTGTGCCCATCTGTATGTGCGAGTGCTGCAGGCTTGTGTTGGGGAATGTGTGAAAAAGGAATGCGTGGGGGAAGGCACAGGAGTGTATTTTGGGGAGATGGGACTTCTTAACCTGTACATGTAGGACTGTGTTTATGGAGTGTGCCAGTGCATACACACAGCTCTTTGAACAGCTGTAATTTCTAAGATGGGGAGGTACGTGTTGGGGAGCATCGTGTGCTTTCCCTTTGTGAAAGCATGATTACACGTAGGTGTTAGTGCCAGGGGGTGCGTTTGGAAAGTGGAGGACTACATTTTTCCTCCCTTTGTGCGGGGGGCTGATATATTTGTCGTGAGGTTATTTTTCTTGCAGTCCTTGACAGGGAAGCATGTCTGAAGCTGTCAGGAGTTTACGCTAAGCAGCCACTCTCTGGCTGTTGGACAGCAGGTCTAAAGTTTCAATCTGTTTGTATTGGGCTGTCATGTTATGGGATTAGGGTCTGTCATGGTGGCTTCTGGGTGCCTTGTAGGGGGTCTGATTAATCTCACTGTGCTTCTGTGGAGCAGCACCTCTGTGCTGGTGACAGGGAGGTGCGGGCTGAGCAGCCACAAAGGACTTCTGGACAGTAGAGGAATCCATTCCCATTATTTGAGGTCTGGAGACGTGTTCTGTTTGCTGTACGTGTGACTAGTCCCTCTTTCAGCACAGTGTAAAATCCAAGAGCCCATTTTGGAGGGACCTTCACCTCCAGCAATATCCCCACAGAAACTCTTATGGCATGTGTGACCAGCAAGTGTTTTCCTGGGTGTTCTTCCTGAGCCCTGGAATGCAGGACAGGGCCTGCCCTGGCCCTTTTCTGGGGGAAGAGCCAGGCTGTGTGCCCATTGCAGCCTTTCGTCCTTTAACCCTGCTTAGTCTGGGCATCTCTCAGAGGTATCAGACATAAAGAGAGAAATGAGACAATGCAGTTGCTTTGGAATAATTATTTTGCTTTTATTTGGGATTGAACCTTGTTAGTTGTTGGTACAATAATTATGCAGGTGACTCTGATAGAGACCATTTAGTTCAAATTCTCCATGACCTTGAAGTTAAGACTTCCTCTTTCCCCCACCTTCTCTCACCCCTCCTTTACTAGATGTCACATATGAATAAACTACATTAAAATAACAAACTCACACTAATTAGCTGATTGTGCTGGGAAGTATGAGAGCAGAATTTCCTGTGTGCAGGAGCAAGCAGGCAAAGGGGCCTGATCAGCCAGTACCAGCCCACAGCAGTTTTCTCCATACTTCTGGGACACATCAGTCTAGTTCTGGTGCTCCAGCACACACACTTTTGCTAGGACTCCTGTTCTCCATAGTGATTCTTTTAGGGACATACTAGTTCTCTTCTCTGAGGCTATGCACAAACTCTTTCAGGTGAATTCCTCACTGTCCCATAGGGTTAGGCTTGGGAAGCTGTTGTACCTGCAGAGATGCTTGCATGCAGTTGCTGGCTGGTGTGGTTTTGGCACTCACTACATCTGGGATAGAGCTGGGGACCTAAAGCAGGTGGTGCTGCAGTCTGAAGGAGAGGGCAATCAGGGCTTTTAACAAACTCATATCCTGCCCCAGCCAGGAGCAAAAGTTGGTGCTGCACTCACCTGCCTGAGATATTTGGGGCCTTTCAAGCCCAGTTCTGTCCCAGCACAAATAAGTGCCTCTTTCTTGTTGCCAGTGGCATATTTTGGTCCCAGCCGGTTCAGAGGATACTTCTCACAAGCTGGGCTTCCACTCAGAGCTTAGGAAGCACACAGTAGGCTCCACCTTTCCAAGAATGAGGCTGGCCGTGCCTGAAAGCCCATTGAGTTGGCACCATCCTTTTGCTGTTTGGGTTCAAGTTGTCTGATCCCACTAATGCCCCTCCTTGCTTCTTTCTCCTCTCTCTTCCCAGCTGAAAGAACTATATGCACTGACGCAGCCTCAGGAAAACCCGCAATGGCTGCCAAGCGCAAAGGCGGCCTGAAGCTGAATGCCATCTGTGCCAAGCTGAGCCGACAAGTCGTCTTCGACCACGGGGGAGCTGAGCAGGCACATGCAGACAAGGGGCCACATCAGGACAGCAGCAACAAGGACTTGCCCCAGCCTGGGACCAAAGAGCTGGGGACAGAGTTTTCAGATGGACTCAGCCACGTGCAGAAGATCGAGGAGGACAAAAGAAGGGAGGTGATCGAGAAGTGGGTGAATGGGGAGTACAATGAGGAGCCCTTGCTGGGGCGAGCAGAGGGCAAGGAATGTAAGGGCACTGAGAGCACAGAGGTGCCCCCCGAAGGGGTTTACATGGTGCAGCCCAAGGGCTGCAGCGATGAGGAAGATAATGGGGATGAGGCAGACGGTCTGAGGGGCTCGCAGGATGGCAACTTCTTGGATGACAGGGATTCAGATGGGCCAGCAAAGGATGATGCCTACCGGTCCTCCAGTGGCGAACCAGGCTCCAAGCTGGGGGCAGGAACCACCTCAGGTAAGCCCTCTGTCTCCTCCATTTCCTGACACAGGGCAGCTTCAGAGTTATATTTTCTGTGTCCATGCCAGATCCTGCAGCGCTAGACAGCTGAGGGGCAGGGTTAGGGCCCCGATCCCCTTGCAGAGGCCTGTCATTTTGCTCTTGGGTCCATATTGAGTTTGCATCTGGCTTAGCCTCCCCAAGAAGGGTGGTGTGAAGGTGGGTGTGGCTGAAGAGCTCTTTCCAGACCACAAATCCCTGCATAGGGCAGATCTCACCCTCCAGACTCCTTCACACCACTCAGATGGCCATACCTGTGGTGGGTGCTGGTTTCCTGGTTTTGTATTCCCATGAAATGAAAGAGAAGCAAAGATTTGTCTCGTGACAGATCCCAGGTGGATTCTGCAGCGTGTCCACACAAGGGCTGGCTGCATTATCTGAGCACGCTCATGGCCACATGTGGCACCTTGATTGGTAGTTACTGACTGTAAGAGCCCCAGGACAAGCTGGGAGAGGGCCAGGAACTCTGGCAGGGCTGCCTCTTCCACAGCTGCCAAAGCTGAGCCCTGACCTGCAGGACCTGGAGCGTGGCCCTGGCTGGGCAGCCTCACCTGTGGAGCCAGGACAGGAGCAGTGGCTGGGATAGAGGTTCTGGAAGGAGTGGCCACTGAGGTGTTCCTCCAGGGACTGGGCAAGGGAGAGTCTGTAGGAGGCCCAACTGAGCCAGGGCAAGGCTGGGATGGTCCCCAGAGACTCCCTACAGAGCCACCCAACACTGAATGTTGCCATCCCTTCTTGCTGCATCCCAAGGTCCCTTAGCCTGGGTGGAGGGGCTGTGGTGATGCTCATGTCATGGTGTCGCGTCCCCTCATGAGGGTCCCAGTCCTCGAGTTTTGCCCACCCTGAGCTCAGGATCGAGTTGGTGAAAATGCTGCTCCCAAACCTCAGTTTCCTCCATCATTTCGTGTGGTTTTCCTCTGGCTGGGTATTTCCTATTTTCAGATTGCTTCTGCTTTATTTTGGTGGTTCATTCAAAAGCTGAGTTCAACAGGAGATGTTGAGGAAAGCCTCAGATGATTTTCTTGCTCCCTTTCTGATAGCCAGGTTTCCCCTAGATTGATTTGGGGGGGCATATGAATGCTAAGCCTTAATAAAAGCTTTGGGTGAATTGAATTCTCTCCATTAAGAGCAGAGCAGCTCCCTCCCCATTTGTCACTCAGCTGGGCTGGATCTGTAATTGAAAGATCTTCCCCTAATCTGCTCCACCTGCACGCACCCCTTCCCTGATCTCAGCACTTTGTGAATCCATCAAACTTTCCTCCTTTTGTGTGTGCGCATGTTTTCCTCCTCCTGTTAATGATGCAGCTGAAACTCATCTCTGTCTGTCCGTTCCCCTTCTGGAGAGGCACATTCTCTAGTCTTCACGAGTTCAGTGGCAGCACACATAATTATGCATATAAGATATAAACAGAGCTGTTTAATTATCCTTCGCCACATCAGTGACAGAGTAATTAACAAACATTGCAAGATCAATGAGGGAAAGTGTGACCTTCAGTTTCCTTTGATAGGAAAGCCCTTGTCGTTCCCAGACACAAGGTGACTGTGCCTGGACTCTGGTTTAGTTTAATTCATGCCACTCCACCCCACCCCATCATTTGCAGCTTTTATTTGCTATGAAAACTAAAAAGAGGGGAACTTAAATGTAAAAAAAATGTTACCAAACTAGGGAAAATGAAAACAAGTGAGGTTTCTCACCGGGGGAAGAGATTTGAGTAAAATACCTTTGCAGGGCAATCCTTCCGTATTGTCAAAGGATTATGCAAAAATGGGTAACTGTTTGGGAAGTGGGGGGGACTGAAGATTGATCTGTGTCTAAGGCAGGTAATGGCATAGGAGGGGTCCAGTTTACATATAGAACCACATGGGATCTGACTTGAAAACAGACATGTTGCTGTGTCTTAAGTGTCTGCTTCAAGAACCTTGTTATAAGTGTCATTTGCAACATTTCCCTGAAAGCACAAGAAACATCCCTTGCTTTGGAAAGGACAAAGTAATTTTCCTTTACTCTTTCTGTCAGTGTTCAGGATATGAATTTTCAGCTCCTTATCACGAAGTTCTCTCAAGACCTGATGTTACTGGGTGTGAGCTAAATTTATTCCAGTGAGATTTGGAATTTCCTCTTTCAAGAAGGAGGAATTTTTTGTAGGAGTTGGGGGGTCGCAGGAGTCAGATGAAAGGAGAGGAATACAGCTCTGCCCTCCCAGTCAAAGGGGTTTTGGGGGAGTCATCACAGAAACCTTCATTTGAAGATTCTGAGCACCAGCTGCTCCCTGGGAGAACAGTGTGTAGAGCTGACAGTGCTGAGCAGTGTTTAAAACTGAGCCCATACTTGCATCAGCTGGAAACTTTTGTGAAAAGCTGGAGCCACACAGAAAACCAAATCCTACATCCAAAAGGCTTTCTTGGTCAGTAGGAAAAATGATCCTAATTATATGGGGATGAGAAGAGTTCCTGCTTCTCAGGATCCTGGTGTGTATACACATTGTCCACTTTCTGGGGACTCAACTAGTGCCCATGTGTTCCACCAGTACCTCTCATGGTCTGTTGCCAATCCCTGGCCACCTTTGTGGCCTTTCAGGGTGACAGGAAGGCTTGTTGTGCATCAGGCAGAAGTTCACTTGGTCAGTGCTATTAAGCCTCATGCTTTGAAGCAAGATGGAGTTTCTTTTCGAGCCTCCCCTTGGAAAAACAGGACTAAGGACTTGGTGCTCAGTCTTGCCCTATGTGCCTCCTTCCTGATCCACCTGGGAAGCACATTCAGGAGTCACAGAGTCTGTCAGGAGATGGGTGTCAGAAGCTGATCTGGATGTGCAGATACGTTTCTTCATTCATACAGGCACCCTCTCTAGCACTGACCAGCCCATGCTCCTCTGTGCACATTTATATATAGCAATGGGATTTCTCAGTGCAGTCTCTGACACAGATCCCTTTCCACAATTGCTCGCTGACGCACACATACCCAGGCAGATTTTCCTACACATGTTCTTCACTTTGTCTGTTACATAGTGGGCTAAAGCAGTCAGCAGGAGCTTCCCTCTGTACAAGTTTTTGGATCTGCCTTTCTTTTCTTAGCTTCTTGGCTAGGTCTTTTGGAATATTCATTGGCCCTGTTTTCAACCAGGAGAATTTTCTCTTTCTAATTTCCTGGGGAGACTCCACTTAGGAGAGCATACATGCTACGTGCCAGTTTCTTGCTCATCATCTTGTATCCCCCAAGTCTACATATTTTCCCTCCCAAGCAGCATAAAGGACAAAAGCGCTGGGAGAGATGTCCCATCCCCCAGTATCCAGACCTTGCACTCCATTTGGGCTGTTTTGCTTTTCCTTCCATATATAGTGTGCTGCTGCAGGCTATTTTTAGTGCCTTTTTTGCTAGCTTGGGATCCTTTGTGATATGATAGCTGTCTGAGACGCACAGATCTCTGCTCTTTGGCAATGCCCACAAATGGAGAGCAGTGACAAGGGGAGAGGGAGCCCTTTATTATCACCCAGGAAAGGACAGGAAAATGCAGTGCTGGGAAGGGGGAGAAAAACATAGGGATAATGCTTCCTGTGGCTTCCAGGATTCCTCACAGGGAGTGTTTTCCAACTGTTGTCCTGCTTAGTTTTTGTATGTTTGTGGATATGAGAAAAGTTTTCTGTCAATTAGATGGTATCAATTACCTCTTCACTGCTGTCTGAAAGTGTACATGAAGTGAGGTGGCCTGGGTCTCATGATCCTTCTGGTGAACCAGCTCTCTTCTGTAAGGTTCCTTCACTGGCCTCTGTCCTTCATGTCAGGTGCCTGAGCAATTAAATGCAGGTTGTCTTAACTTCAGGGGATGTTTTGTGCTTGTTGGGCTCATGCTGGATGAGTAGAGCTGCACTTCCTGGCAGTGAGAAGTGGCCAGAGCTTCATTGCAAATGTGGGTGAGGAAAGACTGAGGAACACCACCAAAGCTGTTGATCTGGGAGGGTATTGTGATCATCTGGAACCAAATCTGAGCAGAGGAAAAGCAGAATTCAAGGTGGGTTTGGGTGTTAAATCCATGACAGTGAAAGCTGGACTCAGGACTTCACAAAGCTCAAAAGAAGCTCTGAACCACTCCCCACCCTTTCCTATAGGCTTGGATTTTGCATCTAATTTTTTACACCAGTTGAGGTATAGCCACATGGTACCAAAGACAGGACACATTGACTTTCAGGGCAGCTGCTAAAGCTAGCAAAAATCACATGTATTAGTTTAGTTTCATATCAGAGCCTCAGTGTGGTATTCTTTTTCCCCTTGCAGGTTGACACAGGCTGGCTAGAGTCTTTCTGTACAGTGCTTGGAAATCAGGACATTATGAGGGAAGCTGGGGGTTGTTTTACAGGTCCAAAAAGAAAGGAAAAGAAGAACAGGGAAAGCAGATTTAAGAGAAACAGGAAATTGTTAGACCCAGTAGGGATTTCATGGGTTCAGTCTCTTTTGTTGGGTTATAGGTTTACACTGAAGTGGAAGTGGGGAAAAGAAAAAAAAGAGGTAAAGAGGGGAACTGCTTTAAAGCAGAATGAATTTTTTTAATATGCTCTGTGTGAAAGATAAAGTTGTCCTGCAGGCAAGTCTTGTTACTGGACCCAGTGAGGAATGGTTCTGCATTTAACATCCTGTAAGATTAATACCAACCCATAAGGTTGTGCTATGCCCTGAGTCTGACACTGCAGGGGCATTGCTACCCATTCTGTGTCTAACTGGGTGTTTATTCTGGAGTCAGGCATCCCAAATCCCATAAAGAATGCTGGGCTTAAGTGCCCAGAACTGGAAGGTCATTTTGGGCTAAACCAGGTCCCAGCAGGTGTGGCTTTGTCCTTTGCCTTGCAGGCTCTAGGCATGTTCTTCACATTGCCTTCCCCCAGAACCACGAACATGAGGAACCAGTGCAGAAGCACTTCTGCTGCAGTAAAACAGCTATTCTGGGCAATCCTGGAGCAGGAATGTGACCTACATGGTCTTGCCCATTCAGTGCCTGTCACAGGCAGTCTTTTCCTCCATAGAGCCCTGTGAAAACTGATTTGTGGGAGCTGATGGCTGTTGAACTTCGACTGCTCCTTGACAGGCTCTTGTGTGCATGGAAACACTCTCATGTACGTGCCTGCCTGTGCAAGTGGCATCCCTGGCTGTCAGATCACCCACATCTTAGGGATCTTTTGGATCTACTGACCTGCTCTGTGGCAGCGTCTTGGTGCCTGCCTTTTCCACTAAGTTTCAAGGCAGTGTTGTTTAGAGTGGGACCTCATGCCCAGAACTTCCCTTCTGCTGCCAGTGTACCTCCCTGTGCACTTCCTGGGAAGGAGTGTGCTTGCCCATTAGAGCCATAGCAAGTGTTGAGTAAAGATGACAAGGGAGGTTTGAAGGATTCCTGCACACAGTAAATCTTTATGCTGCAGCAGAAAGCAAGAGGGAGAGGAGGAGGAGCGCTGTGTCAGACTGAAGCCTAAATGAGGCCAAGCCAGCACATCAGAGCAGTCTTTATGTCCTCCTTTACACTGATACTGGGTGACCTCCAGATGTGTGTTCTTCCCATCCTGGTGGCCTGTGAAAGTGCCTGAGGGAGTAGGGGAGGAAAGAAGGGAGGGAGAGACCCAAGGAAGGACAGCTTTTGCTCATTCTTCCTCCCTGCAATCAGGCTCTGTCAGACTAACCCCTTCCTGCCCCTTCCCCAACCCATGCTCCAGAGACCTGGCTTTCTCCCCCTCCCTGGAACCCACATCAGGACAACAACTTTCTCTCCTCAGTCTAAGTCCTGATAGAGAGAAGGCTGCTCCTTACCTGTTTTTCACCTGTGTGGACTTCTCACCTTCCTGGTGTTGCTGGAAGCTGATTTTGGCTGCTTGAGAAGATGCCTGTAGGTTTGCATAGGACTGGCCCTTTTCCACATGGCAAGTTGTAGCTGTCCAGTTACAGGGATTGAGAGGGAAGACGGCAAGCTGAGTGAACCCTTACAAAGTTGACAGGGAAGGGAAGGACTGCAACAGTGATGGGGAGCTGTCCTGTCTTTGTCTTGCCTTCTCTGCTCCACTCCTTCCCGCACTCCTCATTGCCAAGTTTCTCATGCACACAGCCTTTGCTGATCTTCCCCTGCCTTGATTCATCTCCACCTCTTGCTGCTTTCCTCTTCTCTGCGCTGTTCTAGTCTACCCTCCTCCTGCTCTACCCCATGCATTGCCTTGCCCATCTCCCTTATCCATTTCACACCATGCTGTCCTGCCTGCTCTCAGCCCTGCTTGCTCTTCTCCAACACACCCAGCATTTTCACATGAGTTTTCCCCTTTACACATGCTGCCATCTATCCTCTATGCACCTCCTTCCATACACAAATATACACAAGGACAGATCTGTACAAACCTCAGCATATTGGCATTGGTCTCACTTCCAGTAAAATTACTTTTTCTTCATATTAGGCCAAGGCAAGAGTGCAGAGACATTTATGAAACTTTGTTTAATGTACTGAAAAGCCATCGGCTAGAACATTTAGGAAATTGATTTTCCTGGCATTGATGAACTCTTTTTATTTTACCCCAGTATTAATTACTTTTTTTTAAAACAAATTAATTTAAGAGTCATAAAACCTAACAAGTGAGCCAAACGTCAGTAGATCATGTTCCCCTCTCCCCTTCCTCCCCTCCTCCCTGCTACTGGTGCTGGTATGGGAGGCAAAGAAAAATCAGTGCCTTGTGTGATTCTCTCCTCTGGTTTCACTGCAGGGGAAGCTTCATCACTGCGGGATTACGCTGCCACCACCATGAATGAGTTCCTGGGCATGTTCGGCTACGACGACCAGAACATGCGGGACGAGCTGGCCCGCAAGATCAGCTTCGACAAGCTGAACACTGCTACCTCAGAGGCTGCGGCGCCAGCTGCCTCTCTCCCTGGCGAAGACGCCATGAGCAAACGAGCCCGCTTCTCCAAGTACGAGGAATACATCCGCAAACTGAAAGCTGGAGAGCAGCTCTCGTGGCCTATGCACTTGGCCAAATCTGAGGAGCTGGGCTCCAAGCTGGGCAAAGAGCCATCCTCAATGCTGGCACAGCCCATTCGGGTGGCAGGTCCAGATGCCTCCATGTTGACGGAGACCAAAGCCACTATCCTGCCACTGCCCTCCCCCAGCAGTTCCCAGATGCAGGGCCTGATGTCAAGGGCCTCCAAATACGATTTCTTCATTCAAAAGCTGAAGACAGGTGAGAGCATCAGGCCACAAAATGGCAACACTTACAAGAAGGCCTCCAAGTATGACCTCGAAAACGTCAAGTACTTGCACCTTTTCAAGCCTGGGGAAGGAAGCCCAGATATGGGAGGAGCCATTGCCTTCAAGACAGGCAAGGTAGGACGGCCTTCCAAGTATGATGTGAGGAACATTCAGAAGCTTACTCCAGTAAAAGCTCCAGTCCCCAGCCTGGCCCCTGCTTCCCTTGCCAGTACCCCCAGCAGCACTCCTGTGGCTGGGCCAGAGCAGTCCATCTCATTGCCATTCAACACTCCTGAGTACCTGAAATCAACTTTCTCCAAGACAGACTCCATCACAACTGGAACAGTCTCTACAGTAAAGTAAGTATACTTACACTTTTCTGATCTAAGTAGTCATGGGGGATCATACCATGTCTGTGTGTGCAATTTCAGTGGGCAATTCCAAGTTCTTGCACCATTAAATACTGCATTGTTCTCTTTGCTCTCTGTCATATGGATGGTTCTCTTTGCTCTCTGTCAAAGTATCTGCTCCTCTTTTACACCTTACATCTATATTTATCTGGTTTGCACTAAAGCTGTGACCTGCCATCAGCAGTCATAGCCATGAATCTGGAGTCCAATAGCTCCTGAGTTCATATGTTAAAATGAAAGAAGATGGAACATGGTGCTGTCAGCAAGGTTGGAACTGCTTTATTTTCTTCTACCTCTGCTTTCCCAGACATCTGGATGTGTCTGTAGGAGAACCTGATTCTTGTTTCCATTTAACTCAGAGGCATAACTCTGCTGACTTTACTGTTAGCAAGATGAGGCTTTTTGTTTGTCCTAGAACTCAGAAGACATTTTGGTGCCTAATTCCCATCAATTTCCATAAGAGATAGGGCATATACTTACTTCTGTGGGGCCAGGCCTGTGTCTTCTCAATTTGCTTACACAAACAGAGGTGATTCAATTACCCCTCAGACTGGGCAAACTTATTAGCCCAATTACCACTAATAACCTCCTGCACATATGTTGCCAGCAATCTCTGCAGTGATGCCATTGACTGCATGGAGATATCTGAAGGCCTTGCCAAACCTTGGATTACTTTTTAATGTGACGTCCAAAGGGTGGGAGCAGTAGAAGAGATATGCATGCATGTCAGGCTGCAGCAGGGAGGAAGGGAGAGACTTCTCTGTTTTCTTGTCATGGTTTAGGTTTACTTGCTTCTCACTGTGAACCTGGGGCTCTTGTGACCTGCAAATCCCATGGGGTCACTGAAGTCCAGGGTCTTCTGTCCTGTGCTCTGTGCTATCGCACCCACTTTTACTGCTTGGTCCTCTGATGAGGAAAAGGCTGTTTTGTGTTTGTTCTGTGGACATAGGAGACCTTGGGCTTGCCTGAATGCTCTTTGCAGTCCCAGCAAAGTCTGTATCACCCAGTTTCCCTGTTTCCCCACGTGGAAGGCAGAGCCATGTAATGACAATTGTCTTCATGTGAAATGGTTGTTTATCAACTGCCTGCAGACAGATGGGGGCTCATAGTAAAGGTGTATGGGAAAGGAAAGGGGATTGTTAACATCTGCCTCTGCTCAGGATGCTCAGGGTCTGCTCAGGGTCCTATTCAGGATGAACCTGTATGTGCTAGATGACAGGCAGGGACTCCTATTACTTAAAAACGCAGTGTTGTAAATATTCCTGTAGAGTCAGTGCCCTGTTGTGATGGGTGACTTGGTCTGAGGCTCTGTGCCTGAAGCGTCTTGAGAATATTCAGCTGCCTGGGGTTCAGTCGCCATCCTAGAGCTATGCCTGAAGGCACAAGCAAGATAAGCAAGCCTCTTATCTGCTGTGGTGTTGCACTGGGATCTCAATTTGTTTTCCTGTCTCTCGCCAATTTCCTGTCTCTTGCCAGATGTGGGTTTGCCAGCACCATGATGCTTCCTCTGGCCACAGGACAGCTGGAATGGAGGTGACCAGGGCCTTCAGCCTGGCACTTCCCATGTCCTGATCACACACTGCAGTCCAGAATGGGCTCTGGTCCCTTCCCCTTCAGGCTGCTCTCTAGATACAAGCTTCCATGGTAAAGGACAGCAGCCTATTAATTGTGCTGGTGAAGGAGGTGCAGAGCACAGTATCTGGGCCATGGCGTCCCATTCCCAGTCCTCACTGGGTTCAATAACCTGGCAGGAATTACCCTTTACATTCACACATCTGCAGATACTCTCTTGCTATGGGTTTAAACTCTCTTCGATGCAATGCCATTAATCTGCCCTGAACTCATCTACCTTCAAGTGAACTCTCTGCGAAAGTGTCCTTGTTTAAGCCAGGGCACAGAGCTGCAAGGAGGAGGAGTGGAGCTTGGGCACAGCCAAAGCACAAAGAAGATGATGTGCAGCCTGTCTGAAGGTGCACTGGGGTGGCCCTAGCTCTTGGGTAGGCTGGACTTCGGCCCTGCATCTCATTTTCCCTCTTCATGATTTCACTGAAGATGTTATTTTTGTCTGCTTCCTAATGATGTAAAATAATCCAGGCTTATGTGACAGTTGGGGTGGTTTTCTTATTGATTAAAAACATAATCTGTCTGTTAGAGTTTTGGGGTATCTGTTATGGGCCTTTGAAGCCCCATCCAGGGGCTGGAGCTACTGTTCCAGTGCTGGTCATGGAGCACCAGGGCTGCTGGCCACAGGGAAATGGTCAATAGCTCACAATGTGGCTGGTAGAGAGACTCTTCTGCTGCTGAGCCAGAGGCAAAGCTTCTGTGCACACAAGGCCAGCACTGCCAGGGCACTGAGGTGCCTCAGAGAGGTGTTTGTTTGCATGTGGTCATCACTTTTTTGTATAGACATTTTTTCTATAGAAGCAGGTTTTTTTGGTTGATCTTCTCAGTTTCTCTAACAAACTGCTCTGAGTCCTGCAAAGAGGGAAGATGCAGTAAGGGTGGTAGGCAACCTGTGTGTTTCCCTAGGAAAGAAGGTGCAGGATTTGAAGGGCAAAGGGGAGGGAATTTAAACTTACGGGTGTCTTTGCTGGTACCCTTCCCTGGGCCCTCCCTCCTGATCTGGCAGCAGTGTGTGAGAGAAACAAGGAGTTTAAGCTGTGCCCTGTTCCTGTTAACCAGCTCTGCCCTGTGTGTCTCTCATTAGGAATGGATTACCCACTGACAAACCAGCCGTCAGCGAAGATGTAAATATTTACCAGAAGTATATTGCCAGGTAGGCAAATCTTTTGACTTTCCTGGGGAGAGGGCTGGGAGTAAGAAAGTGGAGTGGTGGTGGGAGAGACAAGCTCTCGTCTGGATCAAGTGTTTAGATCAGACATTGGCACTTCCATTTCCCGTGGCATCTGTACTTGCTCTGTGCCCCTGCTTGGGAGAGCAGTAGCTGTGAGAGGTATACAGTCGTGCCAAGAGCATGCTTAGCTCTCTGGAGCTGTTAGACTTTGTGACAAATAGTGGAAAACTGCTTCACTGAAGAAGCTCAGGATTTAAATGGAAGTTCTGCCTCTTGGCTGTTCTTTCTGTCCACTGCCTTTTCCCTTACCATGTCCAGTGTCTGTAGGAGGCAAGCAGAGAACATCTCAGCTCTGAGAATCTACGCCGGAGAGATTCACAAGTGACTTGAGTTTAGAAAGCTGTTGGCATAAACATGGGATGTTAATCCTAGAACATTTTTGCAGCTCATTTACTGAGAAATCCTCGCTGAATCAGGTGCAGAGTAGGGTACCTTATCACAAGCTGTGGGCATGCTTAGGTCAGGACAGTGATGCTGAGAGGAAGCCCAAGACTGTTGTGGTGGGACAGAGTGAGTAATGCCACAGGAGCCAGAAGGACAGAGGTGATTGCATAACACCTGCCTGGTTTAGAGCTCTTGGTATAAAGGGTGTATCAGGCTTTTCCCCCAGCCACTTGAATCCTCCGTCAGTAATGTGAAAAAGCTCCCAACAAAAGCCTCTTGCATCCAGACAGACATGAGGCAGGGAAGCAAGCAAACACTTCTCTCCAGGGAAAAAAATGGAGAGTTTGCTCCCACCAGCACTTGGGCACTTATTAATGACAGGGGAAGGGAGCATGTACTGTGTTTTCCCACCTTACCAGAGCGCACAGAGAGTCTCCTTGTGGGACACAGTCAGCTGCTAGGAAAGTGAAGGGAATATTTTGTTGGGGAAAAAGAGTAGGAACAGTAACTCCTAGTTTGAGAGTGAAACGAGAAGTGACTTAATTTCCTCCCTTTTGGCCAAATCCCACATGTAGGAGAAGGGGACAGAAAACCCCATGGGAAGAGAGGACAGTTGTGCCACTACAGGCAGCTCCTCAAGCAGCAGTGCATCAAGGGCATGTGGGAATTCACAGCCCCAAGGGACAGCACCGTAACAGAGTATATAGAATACAGGAAGGAAGGCAGGAGTTTAAACAACTCTTTGTATGGGGCAGAAGGAGCAGCATCCTTTTATTTCTGAGATTGCAGGGATTGCAGTGGGAGAGGAGGTGGCACCTTTCTGTCACCCATTCCCCTATCAAGCCGAGAACTATAAACAGTTTAGCCACATTCACTGTGGAGCTCTGCAAGCCTCTTCCCCTGGGTCAGACAGGTAGCTGAGAGAGGATTGTGAGCTATCTCAGGGGCAACACATCCTGCTTAAAAGGCTCCACAAGCCACCGTTGACAGCACAGCCACTTCCCTTCAATTTACACACATTTAAAAAAACAGTTTAAAGCCTTAAAATCAAGGGGTGGGGGGAGAAAAGACACAACACTCTCATGTCTGTACTGCATAATTAGCTTAATGAGTTTGCCAAAGCCACTGCCAAAAGCTGCCCAGGGATAATCCATTCTCTCACACAACAAAACAAAACCTCTTACTTAGCTAGTTTGGGTTGGGTTGTTTTTCCCCCTCCTTCTCCCTGTATATTTATAATTTAAAAAAAAACACAGAAAAAATATTATTATTATTATTATTATTAGTGCCTCAGCAGATGGTGCTTCTGGCAGCACTTGCTTAAATATTTATTTCTGTGTGGGTTTTCTCCCCCTTTCTAATTGGGGTGGGTTTTTTTTTTCTTCTTTCACATCGTTACAGAGTAATGAGTCTGTAAACACTCTCTAAGCATGCTAACTTCTTTATTTATTAGTTTTATTATTATTTATTTATCAACTCTTGCCAGATCAAGACTTTCTGGCCAAAACCAGAAAAGTGAACCAATTAATGTAAAGGAAGAGGGAGTGGGTTGTTCTTGTGCAAATTAATCTATATGTCTGTAATGACAACTTAGTTGTTTGGATTTGTATATCAATATGATGAGCTGGTCTGTGAGTTTTCTTGTTTCAGATGTATGTGTTTATGTCTGTTCATGTGCATGGAAATTGTAGGTACATTCACGTAAAATCACGGGAGTGCTGATATTCTGGAGAGTCTGTGCATGTAAATGTGCGTTTGTGTATGCATGTAAGTGTGTGGTGTGTAAGCTTTCCTGTTACGAAAAACCTAAACAGATGCTGTGCTTTAAAAATTAATAGCTTTGAACTGTTTCAAGTGTCAGAAGAAACACAGGATAATATAACCCTTTAGGAGCCCAACCTTACACACCGAAGGAGCAGAACTTCCCTTTTGTGCTGGTGGAACACTTGTCTCTCCCTTCCTGTGCTGCAGACACCACACACACCTTTCTGTGGCACACGGAAAGGAGAGTAGGAGTTGGAAGTGCTGGAGTGCTTGTTTAGCTGTTGTTTTTAAAACAAAGCCTGTGTGTTATTCCTGCTAGGATGCTTCAAATAACTCATCTCCTGGAGTCAGATCTCATTGATGTCTGGCCCTTCTTTTAGTCCAGCTGGTATCTCTGCTTATTTTTGATAATAATTTGAACTGCTTTGTATTTGTCAGCAAGGTCTATATCACCTCTTCTCTCTGCCTGGCCTACACTGCGCAGTTCTCCAGCCCTCCACAGCCCTTTACTCTTTTTTCCCCATCACATCAGTGGAATAGAGAGGAAGCTCCCCACAGGGAACTTTCTTTCCTTGAAGAGCTGCTTATGGTGCTGCTGACATAAAGCCCTGGACTAACAGGACCAGTTGGTTACGTGTGCTGTGGAGCCACATGTCCCTGGTCAGTGCCACGGTGGCTCTGGCAGCTGCCCTGGACAAGCCTAGCAAGTTGCCCAGGCGTTGAGCTGCTCTCTCCTCTGCTCTCAGTTCCACACCTTTGTTTGTGCAGCCAGCCCTGCTGTTTGCCTTGTGGCTTGTTTCTTCTCTGCTGCTGATGTTTGTTCCAGTTTCTCAATCACCTGTTCTGACGTGATCCTGATTTCCTGCAGTATTTCTTCTCCTTCCCCAGGGAAAGGCATGTCTGCTCCTGGCATCTGTCCCTGTCTCCCTTTGTGAATACTGAGGCAAAGAAGTCATTTAATTTTTTAACAATGTCTATCTTTTCTGTCAATTAAGTCCCCTTTCTGTCTCCTAGAGGCCCTGCTGTCTCCACAGTTGACCTCCTCTTCCTTACTGTGCTTCAGAAATGGCTTATTTTAGTATTGCATCCTGACTTTTTCTATCCCGTAGCCTCGTGTTACTCACCTTACTATGATCCATAATCTTCCCTGCTCCTGACCCATTCCTCAACTGCCCAGGACACCCTCACTCCTCTCATTTTCCTTTTTTATCTGTTGCCCTTCTTCATTTCTTTCCCATGCCCTTTATCATATCCACTCCTGCTGTGTTTAGCACTTAAGTGACGTGAGGAACCTTTGAGGAACCTTTGAGCAGATGGTACTTTATCTTTGAATGTTTCTCCTCTGAGTCCCCTTCTCTCCACTGCTTTTCCCTTTCAAGCTCTTCTAGGGTCCTCTAGAATATACATGAGGGAGTTCACTGCACTGATTACAACATTACTGGATCATCCCCTTGTGCCAGTTCCTGGTGTCTCTGTCAGTCAATAAATTCTGCATGCTGACTGTATGTAGGCATTACATGGCATTTCCGTCCTTCTGGTCTTTTTTGCCACCCTGTATGTCATATTTCAACTTTGATGTGTGCAGCTTTTCTGATATCCTACTAATTTGGCTTACACTTAAAATTTAGAATCCATATTTGCCCAACATTTATTTGTCTCCTTCTATCATGGGAGGTTTCTGAAACTTACTGGTGTGTTATCTAAACTCTATTCTGGAATTGTTTAGTTAGAGGAACCCTCCTTCCTTATGCTTCCCAAGTAAACAACTTAGATAACAGAGATGAATTCCAAGGGGAAGGACACATTAGGGATGTACGGGACCTGAGTGATCCGGCTCAAGAAGCACCTTTAAATAGTGACAAAGAAGAAGGGAAGGTGCGAGGGTCACCATCCTTGGAGGGGATAAAGGAGGTGGGGTTTAATGCCATAAACATGTGAGATGAAAGCAAGAACAGGACTTAGTTTATTTGTACCTTGCTTACAGGCACTGCTGCCAGGACAGTGGTTTATTCTCTCTCCCTCTCTCCTTTTTGCAGGTTCTCTGGCAGCCAGCACTGTGGACACATACACTGCGCCTACCAGTACAGAGAACATTACCACTGCCTTGACCCTGAGTGCAACTACCAGGTAGAGCAGTGCTCAAAACAGCAGCACAGCACCCCAGATGTATCAGGGGAGTGTGCGTTCTCCTGTGCTTTCCTCCCACACACATGCACATGCCTTTTCACTTTGCTGCTCTGAAAGAGGGCAGGATTATATTCTGAATTTAAAAGAACTTTATTTTGTTCCCATTTAACTCAATCTAATACCATTTAACCAAACTCAGACCACTACAACGAGGAGCCAGATATAGATCAGCTCAAGTCAGTGGGAGCTACTCCACATTTATATCAGTGAAACATCAAGAGCATAAATTGTGCAGCATTAGGGAATGCTGATCTGTTAGTCTGTCTCTTTCCCTTCTGCTGCCTGAGTGACTTTGTAGCAGCAATATCTGCAGCAAAACACCCAGTAAGACCAGCAGCGGTGTGGGATTTGTGGGGAAGGCACAGGGGTAGGAGCAATGCTGTAATTGCTGGGAGAATTGCCAGGCTGTGTATGTCAAGCCAGCAGGTCACATGCTGTGTTTGTTTACCCGTATCCCAGGTCCAGGAGTTTGACACTGGCATTTCTGTGGTCAGGCTGATGTGTGAGCAGGAATCCCAGAGTTTGCCTCTGCCATGCACCAGACGCAACTTCAGCCCTGCCTGAGGAGACCTCTGGGTCTCACAGGGATGAGTTCTGACCACAGCAGAGGAAGTTGATCTGGAGCTGCTGGGCTTGGCTGTGGGTTCCTGTTGATCAAAGGAGAGCTTCTCTCCAGGATGCATATACTGGTCCTTCTAGCCCAGCACTGAGTAATCAAGATGAGTCTATCCCAACTGTGACACAGATATCCCTGCACCAGAAAGAGAGAAACACAAAGGACAGAAAAACAGAAAAACCTATTATTATGATTTGCCTCGTGGTTATTTCCTAAGGACTCTGGAAGCTGCTTGCAAAGAGCTGTCTGGTCTCGCAGGGAATAAGGATTTAGGCTGCTTTTTAAAATGCAAATTATTTTATGGCTGAGATATATTTTAGAATAAGTAACGCTTTGTAATAAGTGGGCACAAATTAACAATGATTGGCAATAGCAATCCTGTATGTACACCCTGGGAAATCATAGCTGCAGCCTCCAAGGGATTTCTGTTGAAATCTATATCCATATATTCCCATGCCAATACCAACGAGATTGATCAGGATTGATAATATAGGAGGAAAGAGTGGAAGAGATAATCATTTGTTTCCTATGAGGCAGACTAGAAAAGTTGTTAAACATTAGAATACAGGCCTTTTCAATTGCTGCTCAAAATAAATGGATATTGATTTCTTTTTTAAAAAATCAGATTTACTTTCTCACCTTCGGTGGTAAGTATTGATGTCTGTGGGAAATAGAATAAAAAGCTTCATTTTAAAGGCACTTAGCCTGCTCTGACAGTGGGGGTACCCCTTCATTGTTTCAGGCAGGTAGAGATTGAAAAGGATACTCTGGTCATACAGATTTAGCTTTGAGCCCTATTTTTCTGTAGAAAAGCATCTTTTTCTGTGACTTGAAGAAAGTCTCATATTCCTAATAAAACCATCCTACTTTCTAGGGGACACAAGATACTTAGAATGAGAAGACAGTGTAAAAGAGCAAAGGGTTTTTCTGAATTTCTAGTCTGACATGAATGTGGCAGCCAGTGTCTTGCTAACCAGTACAGTGAGTAACTTGGAAGCTTGGTTTACTTGCTTGTGGGCTGTTCAGTTCACTGGTTTGCTTTCTAACTATAGCACTTCTTGAGATAGTAGCAGCTAAAATTATGTTAGAAGAACTGCAATCTTAAAGCTACAGGGAGTAGATTCTGGGTATCATCCCAGTGTCATGTTTACTCTAGAACTTTTCATGCGTATTTACTTTCCCTTTACCAAGAAGATACATGCACACAATTCCTCTTTAATCTGATTATCTTGGGGTGATTACTGCCAAGCTTTCAACTCCTGGTCCCATAAGTTTATTAATAACAAAAGACACCCACCCTGCCCCCAGGATTACTCACCCACTGGTATCATGTGTGTCTCACTGTCTGTCTCTGTATCTCTGCAGAGATTCACTAGTAAACAGGATGTGATTCGGCATTACAACATGCACAAGAAGCGTGATAACTCCCTGCAGCACGGCTTCATGCGCTTCAGCCCCCTGGACGACTGCAGCGTGTACTACCACGGCTGCCACCTGAACGGGAAGAGCACTCACTACCACTGCATGCAGGTACTGCAGCCAGGCCAAGAGGCTCCTCTCTGGAGCTGGGGGATTCGCCAGTCCTGCCCAGCCAGCTCCCTTGCCAGAGACCATGGGGCTCCTAAGGACAGCGGGGACAGTCACACTCTGTCTTGCTCACTTCTCATTCAGGAGCCTTGTTGACAAGTCCTCACTGCACTTGTCCTGGCAAGTGTTGGGAATGGCAAAGGGGAGCCCCATTGTCAGCTTTTAGAAGCCTTGTCCGTGCAGTGGGGCAAAGCAGGTCTCAAGGTTTTCTCATAGTCTTGGACTTGTTCAAGCCAGGCCCATTCTCCAAGACTCAGGGACTTCTTTAATGCCACTGCACTGTCTCTCCTCGAATCTGATCTGTTCCTCCCTTGAAACTAGACATTCCTGTGGCACATCTGCCCTTTAGCACTAGGTTAATTTCCTCCATAATCAATTTCTAAAGTAATTAAACCTTAATGTCACATAGCTGCACTTAACACTCCTGGTTCTCCATGTCCTTTGCCAGTGGCACTCAAGTGTGGTGTAGGCTGAGAGCCATATTTCAGGGCCAGCCAAGCTTCAGCAGCGGTGTAGCCAGAGCTGGAGCTGCTGCACAGATGTCACTGTGATGCTTTCACTGTTTTAGACACAGACACACCACATTGTTTGGGTCTTACCCTGATCATTCCTGGTTCAATGGTTTGACATGTATTCATTTTAGTAGAATTGTGGCCTAAACCATTGCCCTGAGAATGTGCTGCAGTTACAAGCAGAGTGATCAGCCAACCCATGGTGACAGATTTTCTGGTCTGAAAAGTCAGGCTCACTTCCTGACCTGTCCCAGCAATTTAAGACCCTAGTTAATGTCACAAGGCCTTAATCACATACTTAAATGCTTTACTAGGATAGACTTCAGCGTGTCTTGAAGTCAGGTAAGCTTTCTGAAGTCATTGGGGCTTAAGCACATACTTAAATATTCGGCATGCGCTCAAGTTCTGTCCTGAATAGGGTCTGGTAGGAGCATGTGCTTACAGCATTTGATAATTTGGGAATTTCATGTGTCTTTCTCTCGAGGACATTTTATGTTGTGCTTCCATAATATTGATCATTTAGTTTCTTTAGTTCAGGAGGGTGGAATTTGATTTTTTTAGAGTACAAGGAGTGTTTCACAGCTTTAAGTCACTCTGAGTTTGAACAGAGACCCTCGCTTACACAGCTATATAAGGCTAATTCCATCCTGTGCCCACTGTCTTGCAGTAAAGTAATGCCCATGTAAGCAGTGTCTTACAGGAAAGGTGTTGGAATATAATCTCCCAATTAAAGAAAATACTGCTTAAATGGCAGAATTTGTGCCATCCATCACATGGGGGTTTTTTTCTTTATGTCCATAATTGGTGTGGATAAAATTCAGTTAGCTGTTTATATAAACTGACATTTTTTTAGGCTTTCGCACCAAGAGCTGCATTGCAAATTATTCCTAAGGACACTTTTGTTTAATTCTTTTTTTTAGTGCCATGAAGGGCCTGTCTTTTTTCAAGGTGTCAGTGTGGAGAGAGAGACGCTCTTTTATAATGGAAATAGCTGGAGATCCTTTTTATTTTTTTCTCTGGGTATTTGTCATGGGTTTTGTTATTGCCTGTTTGAATCAACCTGGGCTGAACTAAGGGGTGGTGTTTTCCTTCTCTTCATTTCTGAGATGGTGCAGGCATTGGCACATGTTGTGCTAGAAGAAAAAAAAAAAAATCCTCCCTCAGCAGGGCTGAGGACGTTTTCAGATTCCAGTGGGTTTTTACTCAATATGGCAAAGTCGCCCCACTTTACGCAGAGGAAAGCAGGTTTTCAGCATTCTGTCCTCGTCACAGTATTCCCATTTGCTGCACAAGTTTAAAATTATTGAAGTGGGGGTCTTGAACAGTGACAGGGAAAAAAAAGTCACCAGTTTGCTAAAATCAGCTGAACGTAGGGTTTAAGATTTTCTAAAATGAAACCATTTATTACAAGCTCAAAAGACTAGTTGGCCTCATGTTAGCGTGTAAGCATGCCTTACCTCCCAGAAGGACTAAAGACATAAATAACTTATTCCCACTCAATTTTGCATTTCCCAAAAAGATTAAATCCTACTTTGTTCTGTGCCACTCCAAGATAACAAAAGGCAACAGCATTAGTTGGTGTTCTGTTCCTTTTAAGAGCAGGATCCCTACTAACTGCTTCCCCAAGCAGACATGATCATCTGGAGCTAGTGTTTTATCCCTCCAGTCCTCCCTTTTTTTCTTACTGTTTCATGCCCAGAGAGCTGGTTTGGGTTTGTATTTTTTTCACAACTGCTCTATGCTCTATCAGTCTTTAGATTAGGAATTAAAGTGATGACTTAATACCCCTAGGAGAAGCACACAAATGGAACTATTAAATGTATGTGTACCGCTCATGTATTTATTGCTGCTGGTAATAATGTCAGGCTGTTAAACCCCTGTGCTGATGACTCCTCTTTGGGCCTCGGGTAGGTGGGTTGTAACAAGGTCTATACAAGCACCTCTGATGTGATGACCCATGAGAACTTTCACAAGAAGAACACGCAGCTCATCAACGACGGGTTCCAGCGGTTCCGTGCCACGGAGGACTGTGGCACTGTGGAATGCCAGTTCTATGGGCAGAAAACCACTCACTTCCATTGCAGGTGAGACAGTAAGGGAAGGGGAGGAGTTCTGCCTCAGAGTTGTGTGGTCCATTTGCCTCCTTCTACCAAGTCATAATTTCAGGAGTATGCACAGGGACTTGATTTGCCCTGCTGTGACCTTCTCAGTACTGCTCCTGGGAGAACTCATATACCAGAGCAGGTGTGATTTCCAGGATTGTGCCATAGACCACTCTGCAGGCAAGAGTATGATCTGAGCAGAGGATACCCACTAGAATCTTTGGGAGAGAGACCCTGTACAGCGCTCTTCAGAGTGCAACTGAAGTAGGCCATTAATACACTGCTAATGGCACTTCCATGGTAGGGGTCTTTCCAGCCAGCTGAAACCTCTTGGGGCCAGACTTAGCCTTCTGTACACAACTGCTATTCTGTTGATTTCTGATGTTTTCAGGAAGAGTAGGAAAGTACAGTTTGTACCTTAGTCCCCTTTACCTGCTGTTTTGTTGGAACTTGTAGTGGAGGGTGCCTGTGTTCCTGTGTTCTTGGGGCAGTTCCGCAGAGCAGAGTGAGCTTCCCAGCTCTCCTGCATGGCAGCACATCTGCGTGCCTGGGTGTCCCAGGTTAACCCACAGACAGCTCCTCAGCCCCTCTGTAGCTGAGGCAGTTGTCTCATTACAGCCCCAGTCCTTGTCCTAGAGTGAGGCAGGAGACAGCACCTCTGCCTACACAGCCAACCACCCTCTCCTCGATGCCCTTGCAGGAGACCTGGGTGTACATTCACCTTCAAGAATAAGTGTGATATTGAGAAGCACAAGAGCTACCACATCAAAGATGATGCCTATGCTAAGGATGGCTTCAAGAAGTTCTACAAGTACGAGGAATGCAAGTATGAGGGCTGTGTCTACAGCAAGGCCACCAACCACTTCCACTGCATAAGGGCAGGCTGTGGTTTCACCTTCACCTCCACCAGCCAGATGACTTCCCATAAACGCAAACACGAGCGACGGCACATCCGGAGCTCAGGAGTGCTGGGCCTGCCTGCCTCACTCCTAGGCTCCAAAGATAATGAGCAAGAGGAGTCCAGTAATGATGACCTTATTGACTTCTCCGCCATGAGCTCCAAGAACTCCAGCCTGAGTGCCTCCCCGACCAGTCAGCAGTCTTCCGTTTCTCTCATCGTCCCAGCTGCACCCTCCTCTGTGGCTGAGCTTGCTTCCTCACAGGCCACCAAATCTGCCAACAGCATGACACCAGCCACAAAGATCTCTGGCCTGCTTTCCCAGGCTCTTCCCAGCAATATACCCCTGGCCCTGGCACTCTCCAACTCAGCACTTCCTGGAACAGCTGGATCCTTCTTCCCTATCATCCCCAGTCGGGTCTCTACACCACTTCCTGCCAGCTCAGTTAATCTGATGACTGCTGGTTCTTCTGGCACCAATCCAGCATCATCTACTCCTACAGATTCCTCATCCCAGGCAGTTTCAGGATCTGGTGAGCCAGTGGCTACTTCTTCACCTGCGCCAGCAGCCTCTATAATGGAAAGGATCTCTGCTAGTAAGGGATTAATCTCTCCTATGATGGCCAGGCTGGCAGCAGCTGCACTCAAGCCCTCTGTGGCACTTGAAGCAGGTGAGTTACCTTATCAGTTGTGATAGTGGTGGGAGGCAGGGCGGGGCCTGATGACTTGGAGGAGAGTGAATGAGAAGCCACCCAATTGTGCATGGGACTGCAGTTGGGGCAGGGGTAGAAAAAGAAAATAAATGGGAGAATGGATTTGGTTGTGTCTAATTAATCCTTGAGGAAGGCAGTTTTGGCAAGGTTTTCTGTAGAGACTGGCTATGCCTACATGGCCAGAAGAGAGGCAAGAAACATCTTTGCCCATCAAGGGAGTAGGCTCTTACCAGAGCCGAAGTGTTGCTATGTGTTGCCGTGGCCTCCACAATGTGTAATTTGCTATAGGCTGAAAAGAGAGAGGTTCTGTATTGAAAATAGAAATGCAGAAAAGATTCCTTAGCCAGCACTTACAGGCTCTACTGAGACTGCATCGAGCTTTAGCTGGGCACAGTGTTTATGGTCCTTTAGCCCATGGCCAGTTGTTTTCCTGATCTAGGGGGCTGCTCTGTGCTTCAGCTTTGTTGTCCTGGCTGTGGGTTTGGGGATGGTGTTGGTACAGTCCACAAAAAGGAACTTCTTTTTAGTCAGTTCTTGTGAGCTGCACTCCCCTGTCCTTGCTGCTCCCTGGACCTGAGGCAGGCTGTAGCTCAATCCCAGCCCTGACTGATGGGTGGAGGGAACCTCCCCCTCATGTGTGCTGAACGTGGTCACCTTAGGGTGGGCAGCAAGGGGCCGTGAAGGGCAGGCTGTGCCCGAGAGCATCCCTGGCACTGCGCTGTCCCGGCTCCTTGCTGGCTGTGGCAAGGCCGGGGCCGCCGGGCCTCGGCACTGCCGGCGCTCGCTGATGGCCGCATCCTCCCAGGAGCAACGGGGGAGTAGGAGGAAGTGATCTGATTAAAGAGGGAGGGGATCCTTCACATACTTTTAAAATTATTCTTTGAAAAATTGTTTCCTAAAGCAGAGAAAGGTCATTGAGGGAACTATTTTCCTTTATTTTTTAATAAAATGCCACTTGCTGTCTGAGAAGCAGCTCGCCATCAGCTGTACTGCCAGAGGGTAAATTAATATTTTAGTCACTTGGGGATTGTGGAAAAAAGCTCTGCAGACATGTTTCTGTCAGCAACTTTTTCCCCCTCCTTTTTTCTTTGCTGCTTTTCCTATTTTTTTTTCTTCAATTTGTTCTTCTTCCTCCCTCTTCTGCACCCCCCGGCCCCCTTCTTTTCCTTTCTTTAATTTGAATTCTTCCGTGGGCTCGGCACTAAACCTCCTGCCTGAAGAGCAGCATTCCCCCGATTTGTGGGGACACAGAGGGGGCGATGGCAGGAGGTCCCGGCGCTGTCACCTCCGATAGTCCCGGCGGGGCAGATGCTCCTGCTGGGCAGGCGCGGTGCTGGGCCCTCGCTGTCGCTACAGCAACGCTGGCTTTGGGGACGAGCAAGGGGGCTTGACTAGCAGTCGAAAGCTGCCACATTGCCTCAGCATTAACAGAGTCTTTAATAAACGTTTAAGAGGCAGCCCCACAAATTAGTTATGACAGTTTGTGCAGAGAATCAGGTCTCCCCCACGCTCCTTCCGCCCTTCTCTTTTAAAGGGCCCATAGCCTGGACAACTTTGACATAATTTTGCAATAATTATCACTTGAAGAATTTCCACACTGGAGTGGACGTCAGAACCCATCATGTCAACTTGGCAATAAACGCTGACCAGCAATCCCAGTACTTCCCTCCCCCACACACTTTTTCTTTGCTTTTTCCACTTAGGCACTGATGCCAGTGATTTAACTTACTTATTTGCCATTGTAACCTTATTTTAGACCTACGCTTTTAGTTTATTTTTTGTACTTAATTTCACTTTATTTCTTGAGCAGGGAATGGACAGCCAGCACCTCCTGGACGTTTCAATCCAGTCCAGGCGAAGCAGGAACCTGTGGAGGCCATGGGACCGTCATCTGCCACCAGTCAGGACCCCTTGCAGGAGCACAGCTTGGACCTGAGTGTCAAGGACCACAGGTGAGAGAAGTGGGCAGGCAGACATGCTCAACACTTCCCAGCATCAGGCTTTGGGAAGTTTCCATAGCTGTAATTCAAGAGGACACAGCATGTTGGTGAAAGGCAGCTTCACAGTGGTTGAGTTGGACACCCCAAAACTGGAGACAGGCAGGCTCACTCTGCTCCCCATAAAGTCTGTGTTCTCCAGATAGATTTTTGGGCTCACAGGCACCTACTGACTCTTTGACAAGAGCTTCACTTCTTGTGCTCTCTTCTGAAAATCGAGCCACTGGCAAAGCTGTTTTCTCTTAGTCCTGTTGTCATCAATTGCTGATTGGAACTGCCCCAGTGTCACACCTCGGCACTCTTTAACAGCAGCATTTGCACTGCTGTAGTCTGTTGAATGAGGGCTAAGGGAATAACATTCCTTTGAATTTGGACACACAAAACAGCTGGGTGTCAGGCTAACTCTGCTCTGGGTCTGGCATAGGCTGGCCTACAGTTATGGTGATGGTTGTGCAGATGTGAATGCACCTATCTCAAAGCACGCGTCCCACTTGCCTGACATCTGTGCTGAGAACAGGAGTGTTTGGAGATTGTGCTGTGTGGAAAAAGTGCAGAGGAACTGATCCTCAGGATAAGTGAGCTCCACTTTGACCTTGTATCCATTCCTGCCCGTACCTTATTTAAACAAGCCTCCCTTTGGGAGTCCAGCACTTGGAGCCAACTGCAGAGGTCCTAAGGCTGCCTTTCAGTGCAGGACTATGCTTTGCCTTCCTTACTGCCCAGGGCACCGCTGTCCCTGGCAGCATGAGCCTTCATTGACATCCCCCCTGCTTTTCTGGTATTTTTGTGGTGTTTCTGAAAGTTCTAAAGGGATGAAAGGATGAAACCTGGGGGAGGTAATGAATTAACAAATGAAGTATAATGGTGTGGATACTGGGGAAAGAGGTCTGGGCCATTTAGTATTTGAAAGAACTGAATTCTGCAGACCTGGGACTCTCCTTTTGTCCCTCTTGGCTATCAAAAGTAAGCGAGTTTGGCCCTCCCAAGGGAGGGTTGGCATCATTCTTTTCCTCTGGATGTAGTAGGTGAGGAGTGAGGCAGCTTGAAGGGAGAAGGATTAATTTCAGTGCTCACAGTCCCTGTGCACATCTTAACTAAACCCTATTGGTTTGTGTGTTTCAGTAATGAATCAAATGGCCACACAGTCTCGGCAAATTCATCTCTTTTATCCTCGCTTATGAATAAGGTAAGAGCCATCCATCAAACGCCTTTCTTTCCCCCCACCAAGAGAAATTAAAGCTGTGATAGTGGGGAAGGGAGGGAAGAGATGTGTTTGTTTTTTAATGTTTTGCCTCTAATAAGATGAGTTTGTACCATTTAAATTTTGAGACCATTTTTCATCGGGTATAATTTCAGAGCCACTGCTTACGAATTAATTTAATGAACTGGCTGAAGAAATATATTGCCGCCTCTGACACCTTTTTTTTCCCATCCTTTCTAGACAGAGGAAGGCTCCAAAAGGTTTCCCTTTCCCTTTCCCTTTCCCTTTCCCTCTCCCTCTCCCTTTCCCTCTCCCTTTCCCTCTCCCTTTCCTTTCCTTTCCTTTCCTTTCCTTTCCTTTCCTTTCCTTTCCTTTCA
>VWYI01036094.1:721570-782290 GCA_013399455.1 Anthoscopus minutus | reverse complement strand
GTCCCCGTCTTTTTTCTTTTTTCTTTTTTCTTTTTTCTTTTCTTTGAGTTTTGGGTTGGATTGGGTTGGTTTGTTTGGGGAGTGTTGTTTTTTGTTTTGTTTCTGTTTTCAGAACCTGGCAACTTCTCTCTCACTTTCCTTTTACACTTACTCATTTTGTTTACTTATTTAAAAACATTTTCCTTGATTTTGAGAGGGAGAAAAGAAACTTCTTTTATGAAAGAGAAGAAAAAAATTAAATGTTTCAAACCAAAATCATCCATTTCTGTCTTACTGGTGTGAGTAATGGTGTCTAACAGAGTCCCCTTTACTGTGTTCTAGAATATTTATTTTAAATAATGAACAGTTACTTTTTTTCTTACTTTTTAGTTAAATTACACATCATCTCAAATGTATATTTCTCTTTCACATGATAAATTCTACTATACCAAGATTGACTTTGCGGATATATACAACTGCAATAGAAATCAGGGCACCCTTTGAGCCATGCTTTAATATTGTGCTATGTGATAGGTTTTATAGGCATAAGTATTGCCATCCCCTTGGCTCTGGGTGTTACATGCATCAAGGCCATAAAACCCTCAAGAGAGGGCAAAGTGACTTTGCCTGGTAATCTCCCACCTCCTTTCTTTCTTATCACTGTTTTTCTCTGTGTTGTTTAATTTCTGTGTTTACCCTTATGTCACTTTTCTCCTCCACTGGCTCTCTGTTACACTAGGGTTTGATTCTCCTTTTTAAACTTAATTTCTTATTTGTTCCTTTGTATTGTCCCTTTGGTGGTTCCAAATTGGAGGTCTTTCTTTAGTGAGAAGATGAATTTAGTTACTCTTCTCTCTGGGGCTATGAGTCATTCTGAAGATCCCAGATCAGGGAAATTCTCTTTCAGTGGAGACTTCACTTGAAAATCTCCAGGACAATATGTGATTTAAGTATATGTTTATAAAGAAGCATTTGTTTATCTGCAGCCTAAGGTTCTTTGAGTTGGAGAGGAATTAGCTAATGCTGATTTAGAAATGGTATAGTATCAGCTGTGATCTAAACCAGCTAATTTGCTTGCAGAGTGTCACTTGGGATGTTTGCTTCCTCCTTCCAACTCTTTGAGTTGTGCAAAGCAAATGTAGCACAGGTGCAAACTAGAAGTCAGGTTAAAGGACTGGGATTAACCAAGGAGATAAACCAGCAAGGAGTAGAACCCACTCTGTGTGTGATTGATGGAACCAATTCCAAGACAAAAGATTGCAAAGTCAAGCTCAGTCTGCTCAGGAAGACATTACACTTGCTTCTTCCTCTTGCTGCACACAATTTCTGTCCATGGGGGAATCCTTCATTTTTTTTCAAGGAAAAAGAACCCTTTACAGAAATGGAATTACCAGTGGAAATACACGACCTGAATTTCTGACTCCAGCCATAAAGGGTTGTAGTCTCCACACAGCAGCAGAGGCTTTACCTTCAGGGGGCATTAGGAGAGCCTCAAATAACCAGGATTTCTGTAGCCTATTGCAGTTTATTTAGGGGGCTGTCAGGCTTAATTAACTGATATTTATAAAGGGCTTCTAGACCCTCAAGTGGGTGGAGTTTTCAGTGCAAGTATTGGGCCCAATCCTGCATTTTATTCATGCTGTGAAGTTCAATCTCTTGTTGTTACTGGAGATAATTGAGTGCACAAAAGAAAAAGAAAGAGTCTGGAAAATTGTGCATTTTTTCCAAAAGAAAATTTTCCCTCTGGGCAGGCTTGAGTAACTTCATTTTTCTATCCTGCACATCACGCACCTGGACATCTAAACCTTCTCTGTATGGATTCTGTTTGAAGCTTTCATGCAATGCAGATTGAGTCAAAGTCCTGCTTCATTGAGGATGTGTCCATTTTTGCACAGAAAAGTGACATGATTTTATTATTGAAGTTAATATGAATTTTCCAGGAACTTGAGACAGAATTTTTCCCCAGCTGAATGAGATTTTCATCTTTCTACCCTCACACATACCTGATAGTCACTTTAAAGGAGACATCCTTGTGGTTGGGATGACTGAATAAACTAGTTCATTACTTCTACCACCAGAAATTTGTAGGAGCTACACAAGGCTATTACTGTTGAAGCGCACACACCTTTTCCATAGTCCAATAGGGGATGTCTCTCTTCACCTCAGTTTCCTCATGGATAAAACAGACATGATGCTTCATTACTTTAACCAGATCCATGAATAAATATTCGAGTGCTTTATGATGGTTGGGTGGAAGATGCAGAAGTGTAAGGTGTTACTAACTTTTTCTGATGCAGTTGGAGTAGCCTGCACAGACTTTTTGTCTTCTCTTTTAAGCTTTGAAGACACTGCTCTTTGCGGCACAGTCCTGAGGGTGGCCATGTCTGTGCCTGTGTGCTGGGCTTGATGCAGTGTCTGTGTTCTTGTTCCAGATGTCCAAGACCAGTGCCAGCCTTGGCAACCTGCTCAACGTTAAGACAGAAGGTGAAGGCAGCCAGGCTGGGGCTGGGGAGCCAACCCAGTATTTGGGCAAGGCAGTGAAGGCACTTGTCCAGGAGAAGCTCTCTGAGCCATGGAAGATGTACCTGCGCCGGTAAGGAGAGCATGGAACTGGGAATAGAGGAAAGGGAAAGTGCTTCCTTTGCAAAGTGTCTGACTCACTGGCTCACCCTGAGAACAGAGTTATGTTGAATGTAAAAGCCTAATTCTGTCAGACACTGATCCCCTGGGCTACATTTAGCCCTTGGTCATGCCTACCTGCACCAGGTGTTAATGTCTGGTAAAAAATAACCTGCTTACATAGAATTATTTTGCAAAGAGATCTTGATAACCCAATACAAATACAGATCTTCATGCAGTTCTGTTATCCTGGACCTCACCTTAGGCTCTGCACTGGACCTGTGAGACCATAGCCAGTCATTGCACACAGGTCGTTGGAGCCTTGACATGCTTCCTGTGGCATTTCGGCTGAAACAAAACAAGTCCTGGGGATGTAGAGGCATGGGAATAAGGAAAGGGGTATGGAAGCTGGGATGATTTCTGCTGTTTTTGTTGTAGAAAAGGAGACTCAGAAAGAAAATGAAGCAGATACAAAGCTCGCCCACGTACAGAGACATGTACATACATGCTCAGACAGAGAAGTGCTTTGCGTTCACACAGATACACCCAGGCAGACACATAGATTTGTGCTCTGACACAGTCACCTACAAATGCCAGTGCACACTTTGTAAATCATAGGCTTTAATGGAGAAGACTAGAAAATCTTCTAGTCCATCAGCCTCTGGCTGGTGTGAAACCCTTCCCTGCAGTCCATTTGCATTTTGTCCCGTCTGGTTGTTAATTCTTCCAGGCAGTGTAGCTATTTTCTTGTCTCCTGGAGAATATTTCTACCACATAGGAAGTTTCAGTGTCACAACCTTTTCCACGGCATGCTGCCTGAATTCCCCTTTTTGTAGTTTTGTTGCAGATCTGTGTATATCCCCTTGAACCACAGCAGATCATCCCTCTCTGCAGCTGGAGTTCAGCCCCTTCAGACAGTCACAAACTTTCAGCATTCCATTTAGCCAGGCTTACTTACTTCCTTTAATCTGACTCTGGATTAGTCTCTCCTGCCTGCAGGTCCTGTTGTTTTCCTGTTGTTCCCCAGATGGTGCAGAATTTTCCCCCTCCCGACAACAAGCTTCCTGTCCCCAAATAGGCAGCTCACAATTTGTTTGTATCTACACAGAGTAACGTACAGTACCATGTTTATCATCCTCTGTGACAAAGAATTGCTTTTAATGTTGTTTAGTGATTCTTAATGTATAAAACACCCCCTCACACCTAGGTGTATTTGTTGTGTGTTTCCAAACATGATTTTCCTGTTCTGAACCTTCTCCCTTGTCTTGCCAAGCCTCTCTATGCTTTTTTCCTCTTGCACTGGTATTGCCACTTCTTCCCAGTTTAGTATCTTTGTGAATTTCATAAACATGTTGTTTACTCCTAGATTGCTAATTAAGATGTTAAATAAACTCACACTAACCCAAGTTCTCCTCTCAGCATTCACATGATCCCTCCTCCTCCCAGCTCAGTGTGGTGCTGGTTGTCATCAGCCTTTGTTTATGGTCCCTCAGCCCGTTCCAAGCCATGAGGTGGCATTACATCCAGGCCAATTGGAATTGATTCTAAGCATATGCAAAACTGAATCAAATGCTTTACTAAAATCCAAATATATTGCATCCCTTCATCCACTAATTTTGTAATTCTGTCAAAAAAAGCAATTAAATTTGTCTGGCAAGATTTATTCTTTATAATCCTGTGCTGTTTATTGCTCATGGTTCCTTTATCTTCTAGATGCTTAATGATTTTCTCCTCCCTCTTAATATTTGTTCCATTACTTTATTGGAAGGAGAAGTTAAGGCCAGAGGTATGATAATTGCCAAAGAGGACTTGTCTTTTTTTTTCCCCTCGACCAGTACCTTGACTGTTTCATTTCCTTTTTTTTCTGCTTATGTAGTACCTTGCACTTCTGTATGGCTTAAAAACCAGCAAATGGTAATGCAATTTGTTTGGGAGTTAATTTCCATTGCACTTCAGGATATACATCATCCAGACTGACTGATTTGTGCATTTTTATATTTTTCAAATGAGTCCCTTTATCTGCTCTTCTAGAAGGTCTTCACTACATCCCAAATTCTCTGCTTTGTGTTTAGTTTTTTCATCCAAAGTAAATTTTATAATCCAGCCATTTTTGATTCATCACCTCCCTTTTTTGTGGGAGGCCTTCTTTCTAGGTTCAACACGTCTTGTCTCTGATAAAACATCCCCTTTAGTTTGTAACAACATGGTTTCTTCTCTCTTACCCCACAATTACTTTCCTTCCTCTTCTCCCTGCAAGCCATAACTGACAGCACATGTATATCCACAGACGTTCCTTCTCCAGTACAAGTTTTTTCTCTTTCCTTTACCCTCCCATTGGTGAGAGGTCTCTCCTGGGACCATACAGGCTGCTGTTTGTTTCTTGCTTTCCTGCTCATCAGAGCAACTGTAGTTTGTTGTACCTTAATTATGCGAGATTCCCTTGTTAAGTTTCAAATCCTTCCTGCCAGTGTTTCTTACTTGTTTTCTTGGTTCCCTGTGATTCTGGAGTTTCCTGAAAGCACGTGTATTTGTGCTGCACTTATTAAGTCCAGAGAATCTCAGCAGTGGGTGAGCAGTGACACCATGCTGAGCTGATTTGCTCTCTTGGCCATTTCCTCCAACACAAGACATATCTTGAATAATGTGGTGGGTTTTTTTCTGGGGTTTGCATGGTAGGGTTATTGTTCTGTACATCAGGGATGATGCTGTGCAGTATTTCTGCAGTCCAGGCTGTAATTGCTGCTTAGATGATGCTTCATTTCTCCCATCTGGGAGATACCCTCCTGTCCAGGGCAGGAGGTGGGTGGATTCTGGATCTAGGTTCTGTGGAATGACTGCTGTTTGTGTGAATGCTAAGAGTTGAAAAACACAGGAAAAAAAAGTCTGTTCCAATTCCACTCCTCTCCTGGGGCCTTCCCTAAGATGTCTGGTTGTCTGTTTTGGCCAGGTTTGGCACCAAGGATTTCTGCGATGCCCAGTGTGACTTTCTCCATAAGGTGCATTTCCACTGTGTGGTGGAGGAATGTGGAGCCCTCTTCAGCACCCTGGATGGAGCCATCAAGCATGCCAAGTGAGTCGGGGAGCTCTGCAGTGCACACTACAGTTCAGGACCCCCAGTTCCTTTTAAAGGCAATGGGATGTCCAAATAAAGAATGAGTAAGGCCTTCAGTGGCCATACACGTGCCTGAGTCTGAAAGGGTTATAGCAAAGGTCTCTCCTGTTGGATGATTCTCTGTGGTTCACTGCAGGAGGTGACTGGCTTCTCCCAACAGCCCTGGGAAGCTGCCCCACAGCTGATCTCAGTGACTGCAGTGATTCTGGGGTTTCTCTAATTTTAACATGGTTTGGCATCTGTCTCCACCCATCTTAATGATTTCCTTTCTCTTTATAGATGGTTTAGGAGGGCCCTAAATCTTATCTCTGATAATCTTTTAGGATTTATCCACACCAGTTTTTTACAGGCTCCTGCACTTTCTTGTGATGTTTAATCAAATTACATTAAATGGTCAAGAATTATAGCTGAAGTAGTATCATATTTTGCAGTTTTCACTTCCGAACTGAAGGTGGAACTGTGAAAAGCAACTCTGAGTCTCCCTTCTCAACTGCTACTGAGAATAAGGCTTCACTGGCCCCTTCATCACCATCTGCTGCTTCTGCCACCATGGCCAGTGCTTCTGCCCTTGATGTGCCCACTCCAAATCCAGCTGCTATGCCCTCTGCTCCCACACTACTTGCTTGGAAGCAGCTGGCTTCAACCATACCCCAGATGCCTCAGATCCCAGCATCAGTGCCTAACCTGGCAGCTTCACCCTTGGCAACGACTTCCCTGGAGAACGCCAAGCCTCAGGTCAAACCTGGATTTCTCCAATTCCAAGAGAAGTAAGTTTTAGCTGCTGTTTGCCTCCTTCTGTCCTCCCCAGCCTTGCAGTCCCATCTGTACCTATCCTTGGAGCTGCAATAGTACTCTTTTGTTCACCCACTGAGAAACCTGTCTAGAAAGTTCTCTGGGCTTGACCTAACAGAAAATTTACTTCTGTAAAGTCTAGGAAGTACTTTAAGATTTTTGAGTGAAACAGAGCACTTTTAGACATGAGTTTAGAAGATAAATATACTTGGTGATCTGTCACTGATCCCTGTTTAATCCCTTGCAAGAGCTGTGCATAAATACAGGAATCTTTGCGGTATGTTTGGCAATGAAGGCTTATTGGGCCAGAAATCCAGGGACTGAGTTGGGGTAGGAAAGTACCAAACCCATTTAGCTGATGAGATGGGCAGGTCTGGTTTTGTCAGATCAGGGGAAGCCCTGGCATCCTGCAGTGGCCATGCCCAAGCGTTGTGTTTCCTTTGAACTTTAAATTGGAAAAGTGGCCCTCAAAGACTACAAAACCCACCGTGCATTGCTGTGTTCTGATAATCCTAATCAAGAAAGTGCAGTAGCTGGGTGGAATTGCAGTAATGTTGCCAGCTTCAATTTCCCTGAAGAGGAAGGTGGCTATGGGAAATCTTTGGGCCATGTTTGGAACAGAGACTTCAGCTAGGCTCCCCTTGAATTAAATCTTGGCAAAGAATCAAATGTGTGAAATGAGTGAAGGTGATGATTGGGTTTTGGATGTATTCCAGTGATCCCTGCTTGGCAACAGACTGCAAGTACGCCAACAAATTCCACTTCCACTGTCTCTTTGGGAACTGCAAGTATGTGTGCAAAACCTCTGGCAAAGCAGAATCCCACTGCCTGGACCACATCAACCCCAACAATAATCTGGTGAATGTGCGAGACCAGTTTGCTTACTACTCCCTGCAGTGTCTCTGTCCGAACCAGGTAAGAGCCATTCCAGAGCAGTGTTCTGGCAGGACTAGGGAGAACGACATGAAGGATCAGGTAGACTGACTCCCCAGCAGGAAGTGAGGCTGTGTGTGGCTTTCTTGGCATTACTGCAGAACCATGGAAGTCATAATTTATGTGGTCTGGAAAAACATATGGTTTCTATCAAATGGGAAATCATGATGATTTTGTGTTTCTTTGACTTGGATGAAGTGGACAAGGGAATTGAGAATAATCTGAGAGACACAAGATGAAATAGAATAAAAATCTATGATGAATCTGTGAAGAATTCAAGGAAAGCCATGAGTAAGGTTTGGGTTATTTCAGTGTAGAATAATGTATTACAGAGTAACCAACAGCAACGTAAAAAGACTTGAGAGAGAACAGGGTGCATGGCAGGTTGTGGAAGATAAAATGGGATCTGGAGTATCACTGACACCTTGGAAGAGACACCAGCAGGCACTTGAGGGTGCATTTATTTTTAGACCTGCCTAAAGCGCCATGCCTGTGTGCTCCCCTCTAGCACTGTGAATTCCGGATGCGTGGGCATTACCACTGTCTGCGTCCTGGCTGCTACTTTGTGACTAACATCACCACCAAGCTGCCCTGGCACGTGAAAAAACATGAGAAGGCAGAGAGAAGGGCAGCCAATGGCTTCAAGTATTTTACCAAGCGGGAAGAATGTGGCAGACTAGGTGAGTTTTGTTCCATTTTTTGTATGGTGTGTCCCACATCCTTGCCAAGAATGCCAGAAGTCAGAACCTGCGAGTTATGCTTAAGAGGTATTTGGTCATTAAATCACTAAACAAGAAAGGCAACAAAACAAAACATAAATTCCTGGTCTGTCTAGTTGAAGCATGTTTTTACAAATAGACCCAAGATAAATGAATAGACACTGTACTACTACAGAGAATTGTATATATGAATTTGTCTGGACATGCAGCTTCCTCTTTTTCTTGTTTTTATCTAATTTTCAAAGCTTTTTTTTTTTTGTATGTTTGTTTGGTTTTATATTTTGTAGTATTTTGGACCTAGTGCTTGTGTTGGGTGAAATTTAATGGTACTCGTAGGAGGATTTTTTTTTTCTTAACCAGTGCTATTGCAGCATATTGAAAGTCAAATGGCAAATAACCAGAGAGAGAGATGGACAAGAACATTTAATAAGCTACTCTCTTCTCTCCAAACCCATTCTCCATAGCCCCTGTGAGCAGCAGGGACTACAGTGTTCTGATGGCAGACTGCCTCAGAGCAGAGCCTGAGGAAACACCTGAATGTGACACAGGCTCAGACTGGGTCTGGCCCACTTGCCAGAACTAGCAGCAGCATTGCAGCAGTTATAAAAACCAAGTGCCTCCAGTGTAAAGCTGGTAAAACAAATGCACATCAACAGAAAATAGAATGGATTGCTGTGGAGGTACCTGGAGCTGAAATCTAAGATTCTGAATGGGAATTCCTAAGGACAACTCTATCCTGAACTGCCTGGGACTCACTTAAACCTTCCCATTGTGGTTTGGCAGTGTCACAGACCCAATCCTCCCTATGACTCCTGGTTGGAACAAAGGCTGGAAGCAAACAAGGTTCAGAATAGCACCTCTGAGTGCTGTTCCTTCCCACTGCAGCAAAACAGCCACAGTAGCCAGAGCAAAACTTTTCAGCTTTGAATACATCAAGAATTTATACCCAGATGGAAGTTTGTTTGCGGTAACCAGGGTAATGAGTGTCAACACACTGTAGCCAGTACCTACCTAGGTCCTTTTTACACTCAGCAGTAGATTCAGAGGTTGTTGTTATTTACTTACCTTTTGGTGTTTCAGGTAGATAGCAGGGGCTAGACAAAGCAGGACAGTGATATGTGACACCAGCCCACAGGGATGCCCTGGCAACCGATGAGCCCTCACCTGCCCTTTGTGGTGGTGTTCCAGTCCTGCAGCACTGTTTGTTCCTGGTCCCAGAGCACAGGGATGGGGAGGGTGGATGGGGTGGGGGAAGTGGGACCTAAACAAATTCATTCTTGGCCTGCACGTGAAACACTGGCTGTCAGCTCCACATGAGCTGAGTGAGTCAGGAGCTGTTTGGCTGCAGCCTTTGCATGTGTCAGCAGTGTTTGGTTTGGGAGGGATAGGGTACATGCATCCAGCAGTAGGTACTTTTGCCTGTAGGCTGGCCCTGCTGTGCAGCAGATGCACATTTAGCCAGCACCCTGCATTTGCCTGCATAGATAGGAGCACTGTGGTGGGATGGTGTAGGTGTTTATGATTTTACCAACATGGATTCACTTCTACGGGTGTGTACATCCCTGGCGTTTATGTTGTGTATTTACAGATAGCAGGTGCAGAAAGCACTGGCTTATTTTAAGGGCTGTGAATGCTTCTGAACAAACACACACAATAGCACGATGGATTTTTTTCAGTGTATGTTTTGTGTCTATAATTATATAAGTGTGTATGGTTGGGAAGAGGTGAAACATACATACATAATTAAAGGTGGTCGATAGAGAAGTAAAAGCAAACCTGTAGGCTGTAGTGAGAGTCTGAAGATCTCTACCTCTGTGTATCTGAGGGTATGGCCAAGGGAGGATGGGAAGCAGCAGGTCCTGATCACTGATGTAGCTGTTTGAACTATGACAAGCCATTATTTATCGGCTGTTTGGGACACATGCACACCTGGCACAAGCGGCTGTGACCACAAGACGCAGAACGTGTGAAGTGCTGTATGCCAGAGCCCATATGAATTGCTTGTTGTTCAGCAACACAACCTTACTGTTACACAATAGTACTGGAGTGGCAGTGAACGCTTCCTGGCTCATTCCTGTCTGACCAGAGCACACACTCTGTCCAGAGCTAGAACTGCTAGGAGACTACTTTTCTGAGAGCACAGTTAGAAGCGGAAAAAAAACAAAAAAACCTTTTCATTTCTAATCTAATTCTGAGCGTGTATTTTGATTGTAGCTTCTATGATACAGCTAAATGTCATGGTTTTGCTCTCATTGTAAAAGAAAAGGCACTAGCTAAGACTGAAGAGCATTAGGCACTACTAGATGTAACGGCAATGTTCCTTCCTTTATAATGGCACAAAGAGGGATGGGACTAGGCTCAGGCTTTTCTCTTAGATCTCTGTACACTGTAATCCTCTCTTGCAGTTGCTCGGCAGGCTGTAGATCTTGGGTTTGGGTTTTTTTCATTCAAGACTGTTCCTGAGTAACCCATGACCACTGATAATGTTCAGTCCATCAGAAATCCACATATACAGCAGCTTAGTTCTGTCCAATCATCTTCCCTCTGGTCCTGCTCCCTCTGGATACCTTCATGTGCAACATAAAATGATTTTTGTGTCTGCAGGTTGCAAATACAACCAGGTGAACAGCCACTTCCACTGCATCCGAGAGGGCTGCCAGTTCTCCTTCCTGCTCAAGCACCAAATGACATCCCATGCCAGGAAGCACATGAGAAGAATGCTGGGGAAGAACTTTGATCGTGTTCCTACTCAGGTAACTCCCTGTGTTGAAGCTGTAGATCCAGATGCAATGTTGACCCCTTTGGTTGCAGAGCTGCTACAGTGCCAAGGCACTTGTACCCAGTCTCTAAGGGATGTGTATCTGCACTGGGGGATGTTACTGGGAAATGGGAGTACACCCAAGGTAGCTTTACCTGGCTGAACTTAACACAAGATGGGTAAAGATGATAAAGCATAGATTGCAAAGCATCGCTTAGTGGAAACAGGTTTTCCTTGTAAATTTTGTAGAAAAAAAATTGAGAAGGATAACACTATAATACTCATATTTACAACTTGCACTCTCTCCCAGCTCTTTCAATATATATACAATTGGCTTATTAAAATTAACATGCTTAGGATGTGGAAGAATTGAACATGCTGGTTAAAGCAAATATTTCCTGTTGCATATAAAGAATCATTTGCTCCTTTCACCAAGGATGGGAGAAATACCAGTCTTGATATTTCTCTTCTCTTATTGATGTGGATTTAGTTGAGGCATTCCCTGTCCTCTCTCAGGAAGTAGCAGAGTGATGCAGTTGCTGCTTTACTAACACAGACAGCAACTGGCAGATTAGGTCTGTTTGTTTCCTGAAGAAATGGAAGAGTTTCAGCTGCAGCACTGAGCTGCTGCTCCAAAGCACCTCTCACTTTTGTCGTGAGACTTTTTTGTTGTTTTAGCTGCCATTGACTTGGTAGATTAAACAAGCTATCTTTATTTAAATGCCTGTGGCTGATCTGACCCTAAGAACATCATCTGGTATATGGAAAACAAAAATCAATCTGTAGAAGCAAGCTCTTTCATTCCACAAGATGGGAATGAGAGGTCCCTGTTAGTTATTAACTACTGTCAGTAAGTGAACTGTTCAAGTCTAGTGCTGTTGGATTTAATGAATTCACAGATGCTGAGGAACTGGTGTTGCTGTTGTGGCAGCTTTTGGTCTCTAATAAAAAGTTTAGATACAAGAATCAGACTTAGGAAGATTTAACAAATAAATTTGTCTTCCCTACTCTTCTAGCAGATGCTGAGTCCAAGAATTCTAGTGCATACTGGGCAGAAAATACTGTGTTTAACCTCCATCTTCTTTCACTGGCAATCCTGTGCCACTTAGCAATGACAAATAGGAGTAGTGGCCTGAGCAGTCCTGGGAGCACTCAGCACTTGTCCTAATCCACTGCTGTGTTCAGCCCATAGAGCAGTGCAGCAAACTGAGGGTGGAACCACAGCATGTGGCAAACCTGACCAGATTGCTGGACTCCCACTGCCATTGGAATTGAAATGAAACCCTCAGTTTCTCCCATGCCTTAGTGCTCTGTGGGCAGTTCATGGTGTGTTTGACCTACCCAGGGACCTGTCCAGGCCACTGCAGCTGCACATGACTCCCGCGCACACATGTGGCCCTGGTGCCAGTCCCTGTCCCCACTGCAGGGCCTCAGCATGGCTCAGGCACAGCTCCAGCATCTGACTGCAGCAGGACCTACACAGTGAGGGGGCAATGCATTAACACCTCCTCTTTGTGAACACATTAGAATCCACACACCAGGATGCTGGTGCCAAGATTAACACTCCCAGCTCCAGAGTGCAGCGCAATTCACATACCAGGATGTGCCAGGTTTAATGCTTTGAGCTCCAGTGCCATGGGTTCCACTCAAGAGCACGTGCCAGCTATCCCTCATGAGCTGTGGCAGAGGAAGATACACATGCAGACAGATGGTTTTGGTCCTGGTATCTTGCTTTTGGTGTATAAGTCCCCATCTTGTTTTCCTGCTGCAGGTTATTGGCCACACTCCAAGAAATGAAAATCTCCCCCAGGTTGGCAGCATGGCACCCAGCCCAGCCTCATCAGGAACCCCAGCTTCCTTTCAGGGACCCCCAAGCATGATGGACACTGAAACAGAAGAGTACATGGATTACACTGGCTGTAGCCCTGGGGGTATCTCCTCTGAATCTTCCAATATGGACCGCAGCTGCTCCAGCACTCCTGTGGGCAATGAAAGTACATCAGCAGGTAAGGGAAAAGGGAGTGTGTGAAATGGATCAGCAGTTGCCTGCTGTCCTGGGAGATAAGCTACTAAAAAGAGGCCGAGGGACAAGTTGCACCTTAAAATACACACTGTACCAACTTCAGTAGTGCCTCACACTAACCCAGCTCTCTCCAGCACCTGAGAGAAGAGGTCCATCCTCGAGCATCCAGGAACTTGCAGCATATCTTTTTCCGTCCATGAAGAGAGGTTTTTATCCTGGGTCTTTGAGTTGGGTCTATTTTAATAGCTGATTTAAAAAAAAAAAAGTAAGAATAGAAAAAAAGGGCTGTGGGCTCTTTCTGTACTTAGAATTTCCTCTGGTACCTCTTTGTATTTCCTCAAGCAGCATCTAAAGTCAGGCACTTTATTGTAGTGGTGAAGTACAACAGCAGATAAGATATACACAGGGGATAAAACCTATTACATCTTCAGAAATCAAAATCTGAAAGCAGCTCACTGAGCTCCCTTCCTCACCCAAAAACTCTTGTTCCACTCTGTGCAGTTGCACAGAGCAGACCCCCTTCATCCCCTCTTTTGGGAAGTAAGTTCCTGCCTTGTTTGCCAGGATCATGCAGAGCCATCTCCCCCTGCCCTGCATTACAGGGTCAGCTTGTCAGGAGTCAGATACCTGATAGGAATTCTGCCATCATATAGTGATGACCAGGGATCTCTCAGCTGTCTTTCCTAGGGTTAAGTGAGATATTCTGCATAGGCTGCCTCAGTTTGCTTTAATTCAATACTTATTTTCCTGGTTTTCTTTCTGACCCCAGATTAAGGCCATCACAGTCATGTTGACTGCTGGGTCATGGCATGGGCCCCATGACATTATGGAACTTCCAGAGGGTTCTGGTGGGGCAGTGGGTCCTGGCACTCTCTTCTGTGTCAGTAGTGGCCCAAGCACTAGGAAATGACCCCACTCCTCTCCAGGCAGGGAGCAGCTCCACACACCCCAAGTGCCCGAGCACCCTTACAGCTGTTAACTGAAACAGGCAGCAGCCCTAGAGATGAACATGGACCAGAATGACCATAGGAACCCAGAATTCCTGCCTGGAAGCCTGTGACTTTTCCACCATAGCATAAAGCCACCTTATCTCCTGCAGAGACAACTCTCCTCTTCCTGGTGCTGTCAATTCCTCACCACCTGTTCCTTCTCTGTTGCAGTTCTCTTTCATACATTTGTGAATGTGTTTTCCATTTTCATATTGCTTCTGCTCTTGGGTTCTCATTTCAGTTCTTTTGTTTCTTGTTTTGTTGTTTTTTGTTGTGTTTTGTTTTGTTTTGTTTTATTGTTTTATTCTTTTTTTCTTTTCTTTTTTTTCTTTTCTTTTTCTCTCCACATTCTCCAGGCTCCCTGGTTCCTCCTACTGCTACTGCTGCTGCTGATGATGCAACCCACACTTCACCACAACCTCCACCACCATCTCTGCCTCCATCTTTCTCACAAGCCCTGCTTAGATCTCCCCTTCCCACCCTCCCCTATCTCTTCTCTCCATCTTGTCTCTCATACTCCTTGCTCAGTGCCACTCTGGGAGCCAGCAGAGGCATTGTCATGCCTGCCGCCAGCACCGCTGGGTTTTCGCCCATCATTGCCACTCCAACTCCAGTAAAAAGTGACGTTCCCTTAGTGCAGGATGCAGCAGGTAACACTTCTTTGCTTTCTCTCCATGTCCTCTGCCCAGCTCTGTCCCCACTCACCCTGCCCATGTTTTTTCTCTGCACCTTTGGGTCGGTAGAGCAGCAGAGGTCACTCTGTGCCTTATCAAATGTTATCCAAGGGCCCATCCATGCCTGCTCCTTTTCCTTGCTGACACAGTAACCACAGCCAAGGGGAAACAAACCACAGCAAATCATTCACAGGCATTTGGATGGTTAACTGAGAGCAATTTCTGCCAATTCCTAACTGTGAGAAAAACCTAACAAAATCCACAATTAAAGTGCATTTTCAGTGTCTTGGTAACCTCAAAGTGGCCACAGAGCAAACTTTTGCTTTTGGACTTGGACTTCTTGGTTAGATCTTCCAGGTCACCCAAGCCACTGCCTGCCACAGTGTGCTGCACACATCTCAGCAGGTGAATGTCTAATGAGGTACCCAGGTCCTGTATTTCAATTGATCTTGCAAACTTCATATGAAGCCACAAAGTTCAGGGCTGCCTTCCCAGGATGAGGAATGAAGTAGGGGCAATGTCATATGATGACATCATCAGACAGGTCAAGGTGTTTCTCATATTTGTTATTTATATCTGCTCTAATCAGCTGCAGAAAATTCAGATAGATTTCAGTTTTAAGCTGCCATGATTCCCACGTGTGACTAAGATCAGAGATGTCTCAGGCTGGGTATTCTTCCATCTGGGAATGGCTTTTAGGGTGTGTCTCATTTTTGGCTTCTTTTCCCAACTCTTAGCTCTTTTCTAGTTAATTAAGGACATCTTTGTGCCTAAAGTTCACACTTATGAGGCTTCTGGCAGCCTACAAATGTCCCAGTCATTCTTCCTTCCAGTTTTAGTAATATGTAAATCCAAGGTCAGTGGTTGGGAGTATGACTGAAGGACCAACTTTGCAGGTTTCCAATTCCAGTTCATAGGTTTTTCTCAAGGGACTTGGCAGGAGAAGGATCCTTGCCTTGTCCAGAGGACTGTGTGCCAATTAACCATATTCACAAGAAACTCTATCTCTGCTTCTTTTTTAACTGAATTGCATGCAGCCTGAAACATATTAACCTTGCACTGTGCTTCCTCTAAACAAGTATTTTTAAGTGTATTTTGTTTTTACCTTGGTACAGTTTGGTGAATGGTGACATTACTAGTGGTTAAAGAAATAAGTTTATGGAAAACACCACTGAGATTTGGTAGGGATCACATCCATTGAGGCTTGTAATCTTCCACAGGGTGCAGGGACTGAATGTTGGCAAAAGAGGAGAGTGTATCAAGGTGTCATCTCTCTTCATGATGCCCTTTCTCCAAAACTTTGCCTGTATGAGAAAACAGAATTGGTTTTCAACTAAAGTTTTAAGCACATCTGTTTGAACTATTTTAAAAGCTGTGTAGAGACAGAGTTTTAAGCAGGTAATATTTAAATTCTACTAATTTCCCATCCAGAATCTTTGCTCTAAGATGGGTTATCCCATATTCCTCTCTGAAGACAGACAATATATGAGCATTAATTAATGCTAAGGAACTTGATGGTTTGGCTGTAATTTTATTAAAAGGAGTTAATCTGGACAGCAGTGACTTGTCCAGGCACCGCTGCACTTATATGAGTTGGCTGGGAGTGGAGAACTGGATTTTACAATACCAGATGTTTAGAGGGGAGCAGAGTAAATTGGTTACAGATTCTGTAGTTAAAAGCCTGCCAATTTCAAATCTCCAGTGACAGAAAGTTATTCTTTCACTGGTAGCTGGTTAAATCAGCCTTAGCAGGCAGTTTCCACCATGTCACTCAGATGGTCTCACCATGGATGACCTAAGCTGGTGGCCTGAGTCTGAGCACAAGAGTCATTAATTAACAAATGGTATAGAAGAGCCCTTTGTTCTTTGCTTCTCCCCAAACTGTACGGCCCAGCCATGTGGGAGGAGGTTCCTGTCACCACTCCAGTTGGCTTGTGTGGGTGGTTTCCTTCAGTGGTCACCTCCTCTTGAAGAGTTGTTACTGAGGGGTCATCACCTGTGCACCTCCCAGAGAGCAGGTAATTCTACACCAGTCGACTGACCCTTCAGTCTCCTAGACAAGGATGCAAACTGCTCTGGGCTCTTGGGCCCCCCACGCACTGTGTCACAAATTGTGCCTCTTTTCAGAAGATGGCAGTTTCAGCAGGAAGAGGGTTAAAAAAAAAAAAGTAGGTGTTAGTTGCAAGCTATAATTTCTAATTACACTCACAGTTCTGCACCTGGTGAGAAATTCTTACCTCCAACCTTGTCTGTGCTGCATGTTGATACTAGAGATTGTGGGTTGATTCTGGAAACAGCAAGCAGAGAAGAAAAAGAGTTAATAGATACATTGAGGTCAAGTCCTTCATGTCAATGTGGTCCTAGGGGACATGAGCGCTAGCCAGTTATGCTGGCCCTGTGAAGCAAAATGGAAGATAGATGAGGGATCTTTATTTATACTAGGGGCATCGTGGAATTTTTTAGACCCAAGGGAATGCTGCAGAACTGGTATTTTCTCTGAGAGTCTACTGGCTAGTGATGATGAGAATTAGCCCCATTGAACATCTGTCCATGTGTCTTTCTAAGTACACTCATTGTGATATGTAGGCTCATTACAGTGAGAGATGTTGCAGTCTCCTGGCCAAAGTCCATCCTGTTTCTATAAATTCCAGCCCCCACCCCTGCAGTTTTAATCACGCATGGGATCTTCCTTCACTCCTTGCCTGTCCTTGGCAATTGTAGTGTATTACAAGAGCCTGGATAGGGGAAAACAGTGCACATGTAACAAGCTTTTAGCACACTGCTTTTCTTTTTACCACCGCAGTGAACTACTTACTGAGGTAACACACCTCAGTCCTTGGACTGGGACAAGCCAGCTCCTCCCTATTAAAGTCTGATTTGAAGAAAACCGGACTAGAGATTAGTTAAGCAGCAAGAGAAACTGTGAAAGTAGCAAACCAGAGAAGCAATAGTTAACATTTGGACAAGATCAGGTTTGCCAGAGCAGCAATCAGAGGTGAGGCAGGATATGCTGAAGATTGAGGAAGCAATGTCCGGCAGGAATCAGCCAGCCCACAGTCTGGAACTCAGGCTGGCATAGAGCTCCAGGGACGAGCTGCGGGGTGGGAACAGTTGCAGCATTGTGTCTTGGCAAGCACAGAGCTTGCCAGGACGCCTGGGAGATGGAGGGACCTGGCTGTCAGAAACACCGCTCTGCACTTTCTCTCCTCAGGGAACACCATCACTATGCCAACTGCCTCAGGGGCCAAAAAGCGTTTCTGGATTATTGAGGACATGTCTCCATTTGGAAAGCGCCGCAAGACCGCATCCTCACGCAAGATGCTGGATGAAGGGATGATGCTGGAGGGATTTCGGCGCTATGACCTCTACGAGGACTGCAAGGACTCCAGCTGCCAGTTCTCTCTCAAGGTTACCCACTACCACTGCACGCGGGAGAACTGTGGCTACAAGTTCTGTGGCCGTACCCACATGTATAAGCACGCCCAGCACCACGACCGTGTTGACAACCTAGTATTGGATGATTTCAAACGCTTCAAGTCTTCACTGAGTTGTAACTTCCCAGACTGTCAGTTCTCTGGCAATAGCACACACTTCCACTGTTTGCGCTGCGGCTTCCGCTGCACTGACAGCACCAAGGTGACAGCCCACCGCAAGCACCACGGCAAGCAGGATGTCATCAGCGCTGCTGGCTTCTGCCAGTTCAGCTCCAGCGTGGACTGTGAGGTGCCTGACTGCAAGTACAAACTCAAATGCTCCCACTTCCACTGCACCTATCCTGGCTGCAAACACACGGTGGTGGGGATGTCACAGATGGACTCTCACAAGCGCAAACATGAGAAGCAGGAGCGAGGGGAGCTGCCTGCCATCTCTCCTGGCCCTGAGGGCCTTGCCCACTCTACTCTCGAGTATGATATCCAGAACTCTTCTATCAGCCTGGACAGTTCCCTCAACCTCAGCACTGACAACAACAGCTCCCTCTTCTTCCTGCAGAACGCGGCTGGCGTGGGCCTCAGTGACTCTCTGGACCTCAGCAAGAAGCAGGCAGAAGTCACCAAGGGCCGGTCCCCCAGCAGAGCTGAGGCCGTGCCACAGGAGAGGAACGCAGGGGCACCTGGCTCTGCTGGGGTGGAGGACGAGGATGACTCTTCCCAAGAGGATGAAGAGGACGATGAGGAGGAGATGAATGAAGAAGAGGAGGATGATGAAGAGGAGGATGACGATGATGATGATGAGGAGGATGAGGAGGAGGAAGACCTGAACACAGATTCTGAAGAATCGCTGCCAGACCCTGAAGGCCTGGCCACAAAAGAAGATGGAGAAGCAGAGGAGGGTGCTTCTTCCACAGACCATGCTGATGCTTCCAGGCCACAGGGCGAGCCAGCCCCCACTCCAGCCGCAACTCCTGCCCCTGCCCCAGCTCTGGCTGCTGCCTCAGCCTCCACCATTGCTCCAGAAGCTTCTCCTTAATCCTAGAGACAGCAATGGCAGTGGTTTGGTTTTTCTCTTACACAGAATTACTAGGAGGACCCCATATGAGGTGAGAACAAAGATGGGTATGGCAAATGAAAAGTGAACTCCGTGCCACAATGAGAGAGAGGAAGGAAAGAAACCCCTGCTCCTCCCCAGGCCCCAGAAGAGATTGGTTCGCAGCAGGACTGATGCTGTTTCACTCCATTATACAGATCCCGGAACAAGGGGGCAGGATGCAGCAGAAAATACCTTTTCCATGGACATGAACCCTGAGGGTAACCCGCTGTTTTTCCTTGCTCCCTGCACGATGTGTGGGGCCTGTGCCCACCTGGGGACCCTTTTTTATGGGTGGGGCTCTATCCCCCCCAGTTTTCTTTCTGGGTTTTATTTTTCTATGTTTTCAGTTGTACGATAATAATAATAATCTCCACTTCTTGGAGGGGGGTGGGTGGGAACAAGAGGTAATGAATTTTACAAATATATATTTGTGTGTGTCTCTCTATATAATGTACACACACACATATATAAAATTAAAGGAATTGGTGTCACAAAGACAGGTAGCTCAGCTTTTGCTAGGAGGAAGGAGGGGGAGAGGAGTGTTCTCTCTCTCTCTCCACTCTTCCCCCTTCTTTCTCCAGCATTAAATGGCCTCAGACAGCCAGGGTGGGAGTGGGTATTTATTGTCACATAAATGAGGATGCATTAATGAATGAGCAGGGGTGGGAATGGGACACTCCTCTGTTCTTCCAGATCCTTTTTACTGTTAATGATAATAATTTTGAATGCTATTTATATTGTAAAACTTTCTCAGTCTACACTTCTGTAGGACGCCTCTCCTTATCCCTGCCATTCTGACTGGAGGGATTTAGCTGAAGTAACCTGGGAAGAACACAGCAGGCAGTTTAAAGGGTCTGTCACAGTGGAGGACTGGGGTTACTCTGCCATCCATCTCATCCCAACCCCTAGGTGCTTCCTCTCTGCAGAGGGTGAGGAGTTTTTGTGGTGCTTCAGTATCCCCATCTCAGGAGGGTGAGCTGCCCCTGCCCCTAAGCACAGGAGCTCCTGGTCACTAAAGCAGCTTTGAGAAAGGGCCCTGCTCTGCCCCAGGCAGTCAGAGCAGGACAGGTCCCAGTCCCCAGGCACTGGTCACCTGCTCTGTGCTGCAGAAACGCCAGTCTGTGATGGACACAGATCTCAGGTGACACTGGCAGGGCATGCTCCGAGCCCACTGGGGTGTCCTGCTCAGCTCTGGAGTGGGGAGGAGGCCAGGCCTATTCTGCAGCAGGACCTGCTGCTTGTACTGGGGTTTGCAGCTCCAGACCCTGCTGCACCGAGACACTGGTGCTGGGGAGGTGCCACCCACGAGTTGCTGCAGGTCTGGGCTTTGACAGGTAGGGCTGAGGGTTTGGGCACTGCACAAGCAATTGCTGCTGCTCTGTGTTGAGACCTGCCACCTCTAGCAGCTTGGGCTTTCCCCTGGCACCAGGCTCTTCCCTGCTGTCTTTTCCTGGCCTGGTCTGGGAACATACACTACAGGACGCTGTCCCGGACTCTGGCAGCTGCGACAGTCGCTGTTTGACCCCAGATCTTTGCCTGAGCCTGAAGGGGCTTGTCTACACACACCAGGGCACCAGAAAGACTTAATGAATTAATTCTGATAGTTATTTTGGTGCCAGTTTTAGAGTATACCAGATTACTCTGAGCTTTGTCCTTTTTTAAAAAAAAATATTTTTTTTTTATACCATGCAGGCACCCTCTCCCCTCCTCAGCTCCATGAGCACTTCAGCTCTAAGGAATCCCAGGATTTGTTTTCACCCTGAACAGATAAAGGCCTCAAGAAGTTTAGGTTGCTCTTTTTTTTTGTTATTTCCCTAAGGAACTGGTGCAGATCAGGTCTGATTTATAAACAAGCAGCTCAGCTGTGTAAATGTGGGGACAGAATGTTCAGCTAATGTTTCAAAAGGAAAGGAAAAAAAAAAAGTTGTACAGTATTTTTCCTGTAAAGGTTATTACTATATATAGAACAAAAGAGAAACCACCAATGCCAAGGGGTGGAGGGGGAGGTGTCACCTGCCTTCTGGATAGCCCTTACATATGGTTAATTGTGTGCAATTTTTTTTCTCCTTTTTTTTTTTTTCTCTTTTTTTTTCCCCTTTTATTTTCTCTCTCTCTTTCAATGTAGTGTATGTTTGGAGGGGTGGCAGGGGAGGGGCGAGCCTTAATGCTCTGGTTTGAGGCTGACTTCACACTCCCAGCACTGACCGGACCTGCACGATTCCGAACTCTGACTTGAATTTTGTAGAGATGAAACAAATGAAAACAAATGAAATATTATCACTAGTTTGTAGTTTATTTAATTCTTTGGAGTTCTTTTCCTCTATCAGCTATTTGTGTGGCTTTTATTTTTATAGGGGTTTTTTTGTTGTTGTTGTTTGTTTGTTTTTGTTTTGTTTGGTATATTTCCTGCCCTCAGCCGTGTGTTTCCTAGCACAATCCCATTCTTGAATCGAATGAAGCTCACGTTCCTGGGGCAGAGCGATGGAATGATGCCCTGGAATTTCTCAAAATGGGATGGGGCAAAAAGATTTTACTTTACTAGGATTTGATGCAGGTTCTGTACTTGTACATTTTCCCTGTGTTCAGCTAATCAGGTAGTATGGTGATGGGCTCCAGGAGGAATCCTTAGATTAACACAAGCCACATCTTGCAAAACAGATGTCATTATTTTGTACCGCCAAAATCAACAGGATCTCTGTCAGTGACTGTGGGAGCAGGACCCAGCCCTCCAGGGAGCACGTCCTGCCCGGGCACGCAGGGCTGCTGCCAGGCCGGCCTGAGGGCTTCCTGCGGCCGCCGTGTCCCTGCCCTTGGAGCCGGAGCCTGCACTGTGACCCAGTGCTTCACACCCCGTCACACCTCACCGGCCCCAGGGACTGAGTCACTGCACAGCAGAGGGGAAGGCAGAAGTGCGTGGAGGAAGGGGTCGGAGATACCTAGTGGCCGTGCCCGTGCTGGGCGGGAGCCCCATGGCGGGAGCGGCCGGCGCCGGGACCCACACGGGGCCAGTGTCCCTGGGCCCACCCGCGGGGCTGAGCGTGCCAGAAGGGCCCGTGTTTATCTATGCACACCATTTTCTCCCCCCGGGCACCCTACTTCTCCCTAGCATCTCAGCCCTTCTCATAAGCTTCTGTCAGCTCTTCTGTAGGAGATGGCGCAGGGAATGAGTTCTTTCCCATCAGGTGACCCTGGGCAGGGCCTGACCCCACAGAGGGGCCCTGACAGGACAGCGGCCACCGGCCGGCCTGGGCCCTCCTTCTCCTGTAAATGTAACTCTTCCACTGTCTCTATTTGCAACAACAACAAAAGAAAGTTGAACCCGACTTTTTATTCTGCCATGTTCAGGCTTTAATTCAGCAAAACCCTTAAGCAGATGACTCTGCGGGGGCCTAGGTTTAAGCCCGAGCTTAAGTGCTTTTCTGAACAAGGGCCTCAACAGCCCAAGTACCCCATCAGAGCAGGTGGTTTGTCATTCCAAGCTCTCATATCAATGGGATTGTGTAAAGAATGACCAGAGAAAAAGAGGGAGATTCAACTGGCTCTATAAGGAGGGGAAAGAGGAGAGAGGAAATGGAACTACTTTGTCCAAAACAAGATAAAAACCAAACAAAATAAACCTTGAGAGGGACCCTCCTGATTCTGCTACCATTCACTGCTGAAGAGCAGAAAAATTAAATAAAAACTATTGACTAGATTGTTCATTCTAGCCACAAACTCAACTGGATTAAAGTCTGCGTGGAAGGAATTTTGTAAAGAAAAAAAAATTTCAAAAAACTTTTCCAATGTAGCAAAAAAAACCTACTTAAAAAAAACAAAAATTTAAAAAAAAAGACAATGAGGGAGGATTCTAGCCTTTTGTAATATCCATATTGCACACTAGGACTATAAGCCATTGCTAGCTCATTTTGAATTTTAAATGTGTAATTTTATTTTGTTTTGTTGTTGTTTTTTTTCTTTCCATGGGGAAGGGGGGAAAATAATGCTTGAACCACCAATGCTCTTTTTAATGTTTTATAAATATGTATGTGTATATATATAAATATAAAAATAATATGTATGCACATATATATGTGTGTGTATATATCTATATGTATATACATATATATAGATATATAGATATATATAGAGGTTTTGAGACAAAAATGCAGAAAGTGAAAAAAAAACACCCTAAACAGGATGGTGTGCTCTGATTTACTTGAATCTGGTCTCTTCAGCACCTGCGTTATTAAGAACTGAATATTTTTCCACTTGAATTTAGTGCTATTAGAAATTTAATATATGTGTTTTATTTATTTGATTTTTTTTTTGCATGACTGATGCAAGGTTTGACATTTTCACTCAATAAAAACTGGAAAAAAAACCCCACAGTTTTAAGTGATCAAGTTGTCTTCTTGCTGGCAGAGGTGGTTTATGTTTGTAAGAGTTTGGAGCAGGTGGGCTGTTTGGAAACCCCAGAAGCCCCTGAACAGTCACTGCTGCAGCTCCTGTTCTCCGATGGGAGGTGGAGGAGGAGGAGGAGGAGGAGTGGAATTCTCTCTGCATGGACTCTGGTGTTAAGATTTCCCAGCAGATCTGAGGTTTATCTGAGTTGCCATCAGGCCCCTTCACAGACATCATAAGAGCATGAGCACATGCTCACAGTTCCACAGCTTGCTAAATGGGACATGGAATTTGAGATGTGACTGTTCGCATTTTGACTTTTCCCTTCCTGCCTTGGCCTCTGAGCTCTGGGTGCTGTCGTGGAACTGCTGGGCTGTAACCCATCCAAAGTCTTATGGTGACAATCAAAGCTCCAAGTCAACACATGTTCAAGTGTCACTCAAACAAGAGATGAGCAAGAATTAAATGTCCTGTCTGCATGGAAGGGGTGAGGAGTGAAAATCTACTATCCCCACTAAAATGCTGAAATCCACATGCTTTTGACAGAACTTAGCAAGGACATAAAGCTGCATGTCAGGCATCCAAGAGCCAGCATGCCTACCTGGCTGCTCTGCAGCATTTTCATGTGCACACAATGCAGTGGCAAAGTCCAGTGACTGCCCTGGAGGATGAATATGTGCAGGCAGGAAAGTGTCCTGACAGCCCCTCTGCAAGCACAGTGCCCTGGGACACCTACTCCAGCATCCAGGAGGGCTAAAAACACTCCATACAGGCAGTGCCCCCATCTCCTAGCCAGGACTCATTCCAGACCTGGGCACCTCCACACTGGAGGTGAGTGTAGCACAGACTCTCGTTACCAGCATTCCTGCAGAGTGGGATAGGCAGTAGATGCCATTTTTTATGAGGAAGAAAGCAAGTTACTTTGGGGGAAAAAAAGAAGTGTACGTTCACAGCACTTCATGTGCTCTAAAGTGGTCACCTTCACTGTATCTTCCAGCCCAAACATGTCTCTGAGCGCTCCCCCTCTGTGGCATGTCACTGCTCCTGTCTCCAGTCCCAGTGTACCCAGACATTTCTGTGCACAGGAGCTGTCACCAGTGAGGCCACAGCACTGCCCATGGACAGCACAGATCTAGCTGCCCTCCTGACTGGGCTGCAGTGCCCTGGAAGTGCAATTGGTTCAGCACCAACAGCAGGGATTTGCATGTCCTGCTCAGCTCTGTGCTGGCATGAGGCACTGTGTGGTGCCTGTCCTGCTCTAGTGCATGTCAAAATGTTCTTTTTACCCTTACCCTGCAGCTCTTCCCCAACCACACAGAAGCAGCTGGGTCTTTGTGCCTCTCTGCCATTGTCACAGAACCTGGGAGCAGCAAAGAAAGCAGTGCTTGCCAAGCCTGATGCACTGGAAGCAGCTGCCTCCTTATTAGCAGAGATTAGACTCCTCTCTCTTTCAAAGCCCCCTCGTTGCTCTGCTGCAGCTCCCAGCCATCCTGTTTTCAGATGTCATTTTATCTGAACATGTTCCTAATCCAGCCTTGTAGCCCAGAGGTTTGTTCTCACCAGAGCTCTGCCCACAGCACATGGAATATTTAAATGGTCATGTTTCCAGGTGGGGACAGGGGACATGAACAACACAATTCATTGCTGGAAAGCTTTTGCTGGGACTTGCCTTTTCTCAGTGGGACTCTGACTAGATTTCATAAAATAATGACTAAGTTGTGGGAGAAGTTCAACAAATCAAAGTCTCACTATTGCACTTGTTCCAAGCTCTTGCAGGTGGTGACAGTGCAGTCTTGCACCCACAGTCCTGCATCCGCAGCCCTGCAACCACTGCTCCTGTACCTGGTGAGCCCTGGGAAGCAGCAGACACCAGGCAGGGTTGCTTATTCTAAAGTCAAAAACTGGGCAGTTGCTGCTGCTATTGTACTTTGATACCTGAAGCATATCCCTGTGGATACAGCGAGTCCTCTGTGGCAGACACTGTGACATGGAAATCCAACACTCAGGCTCCAGCCCTCACCTTTTGGGTCTCTGCTGTCTTGAACAGACTCCACCAGTACCTGAAAGCTGACAAAACCTACAATTCCTACCTACAAAAAACAAGTCCTACCAAATGGGTGAGGGCAAAGAGGGGAAAAAATGCACTGAGCATTTGCAGGTACAGGAGGGAATGGAAGAGATGACAAGTTCTTCATGCCCACCCTAGGGCAAGAAATAGGCTCACTGGAGTCCCTCAGCCACTTCTTCCCTCACAAGGGTCAGGTATTGCTCAGAAGGTGGGAACATGGTCCACCCTGCAGCAGAGATCCCTTCAGAGTGTCCTCACCCCAGTCCTGCCCATGAAGTGCCCCAGGCCCAGCCTAGCTGAGGAAGGGTGGCTGACAGAGGCAGCTTCCCTTCTTCCTTTTGCTCTTTTTTGGCAGGAGAACTCTTAAACAAACAAATGAAGAAACACTGAGGATTTAAGTAAACAGCTGAAGATTTATCTGACAGACAGAGCTGTTCCCTGCCCTCTCCCTTCTGTCCCACAGGGCAGAGGCAGCCAGCAGCCCCTGCCCTGAGCCCCCACTGCCAGCATCCCTGGTGTGCCAGGACACAGCCAAGCTCTGCCTAAATGCCAGAGCTCTGCAAGTGCCACACTGAATTTGGCACAACTGAGACGCTTGGTGTGTGGCCAGAGCCCGTCACAGCCCTCAGAGGGGAGCAACTGCCTTCATTCAGTGGCCAAACACTATCCCTGCAAATCATGTCCTGGGAAGATGTGCCCACAGGATAGGTTGATACAGGTTAGAGCAGGACTCCAGCTCTGGCCTGTGACTCCCTGTGCTGCCCAGGCCACTTCCACAGCTCCTGTGCAGAGGATCCCCAGGGCTGGCATGGCTGCAGCCCTTCCACATCCCCTCCACACAGCACAAGGGGGGTACCCACTGCCAGAGGCATCCACCACACTTCCCTATTTTCCCAATATTTTACACAAATTATCAGGTTCTGCCCGCAGTTTTTAGAGTTGGGGGGGAAAGGAGGCAAGAAAGAGATGCAGTAGTGGGATATTCCAATTTCAGGCTGCACCAGGCTTGTTCTGGCAAACAGGAGAGCCTCTGAAGCAAGAGGGAGTCCCAAGCTACATCTCACACCCAAAGCCTGCTGCTGCTGTCATGGTAGTGTTGGTATTACTGCAAAAAAGCAGGCAGGCAAACAGGTACACAGAGATGGGACCTGCTGTTGACAGTGAAGGGGGCCAGAAAACAAGGAATGATTAATCTATAGATAAAAGTATAATCAGAGTGTAATCTATACAGGAAACTGCACTTAGCACCCAATCCTTAGTACACGCACAAAGTTGAAACTGCTTAAGTATAGCCAGTCTGCTCAAAGAGATGGAAGAATGTCAACCCCAGAATTTGCTCTGGTTTAATTAAATCAGTTAAAGAAATTAATTTTAGACAGGTGTTACTCTAGCTGCGCACACACAAAACCTCAGTAGTAGCTGTAGAAGCAGAGGTATAGAGTTGGAAGCAGTGTGTGAAGTGCTGGAAAGGAAAGAGCACGAGGAAATAGACACGAGGGAAGGTGAAAGGTAGACATGGGCAGGATGCTGCACAGAACAGCCTTGCCAAGAAAAGAGATTGAGACATAGGCAAGCAGTCTGGCAAAGTGACAGGCAGAGAAAAAAAACAGGCAACACACAAGCCAGTGGTACTTCTCAATCCTCTGAATCAGCCCTACCCAGCCAATCACCTTCTCACACAGCAGACACAGTCCCAAATAAAAGCAAGTATTTTACCTAAACCAATAAAAAATACAGTGTTCCTCCCATTCCTCTTCAGGCTGTTCTTGCAGCCAGCATCCTAAAATATCTTATTATTTGCACAAACACAGAAGAAACAAAATAAAATCCAGAAGGATTAATTCCTTCAGAAGATGCAGAAAAGGAGGGCTTGGTACAAAAACAGGGTGTTGTTCTAGGAGGCTCCATACTGTAAGTAATCCCTGAGCAGTCCTTGCAAAGCATTTGGGGAGATTTTTAGCCTCAAAGACACTTTACAGGAACAAATTGTAATTGAGTTTTAATAATCTTCCCCTTTTCAGAAAGAGTCTGACAGATGCTGCTTAGTGCTCACTTCTGCCCCATTTCAAATATTTTTACCTTATTTGGATGAAATATATTATTTTTCTAAAGAAAGGAGGTTGGGTTTTGGTTTGTTGGTTTGTTTTTTTTTTCCAGCTGGTGCCTTTATTAGGTTAGTGCTTGCTCCCTTTTGGGGATGGGATTGGTTTTTTTTTCCCTGATCTGGGACAAACCATGCCAGCCCCTCCGTCTAAAAGTGTGCAGATTGTACTGCACAGCAAGTGGAGGAGTCAGGTCCTGATCTCCATCTTCCCTCTTCCCTGATACCCCAGAATTCACCCTAAGTACATTTCCTTTTTTTTATATTCTTTTTAAGAGTGTAAGAAGTGGTGAGAGCCACCCTTTCATAAGAATAATATGTAGACACAGCTTCAAAAGTACCTATCCAGGCTGACTCCTGGGCAAGCAGCATAGTCTGGGGATAAGACAATAAAAGGGAAAATGAAGAAAGCTGAAAGCTCTCTCCTATACCCTTAGGTAAATAATTCCCCTTGTTCCACCTTCCAGCACTCCTTTATTTATGTTTCCAATCCCTGGAGATCAAGCCTTTCTTTTGCTTTGCACTTGCATAGCACCCAGTGGTATGAGGACTAGAAAACTCACAGCTCAAGCTCATCATCAGTTTTTGGTGTGCAGGTTCACCAACCACAAACAATTTGTGCTTAACACAAAGCACCACCACACAGAAAGGACCTTCCAAAGTTTCCCATGTCAAAGCCCTTGGCAAACACTTAGATCTCCACAGCCTGCTGCTGAAGGGTTTAATTAAGCATGGAGACCTTGACTTTAACAAAACAGGTTTGCAACAAAATGCTGCTCTGGACCTGCTGCCTGAGCCTTTGCTTTCCACAAGCACAAGAAAAGCAAGGAGCCTCTGTTCTTGCAACAAGTGCTGCAAATGCCAGCAATGGAGCAGACACCACCTGGGCTTTTCCACACTCCAACATACACCACACTTTCTTCTATCGGCACACACCAGGATGGACTTTCTGGCAAACCATCCTCCCCTCTACAAAAGATAAAATGAAGAGAGAACAGTTATGAAAGAGTGCTTACTTGCCAGAAGAGCCCAAGTTGCAGCAAGGAAAAGGCAGATCCAAGTGCGTGCCTCAGAGCAGGCTGAGGGGCTGGGCAGCTCCTCACTCACACCTGCACAGCCAATCTCAGGTGAGTGCCCATAGCTGAGTGGTGGCCAGAACAGGGCTGAGGCTCTTGCTCCATGGCACAGAGTTCATGGGGCTGGGGGCTGCACAAGCTGCAGAACCTTGCACATGTGGTTCTCAAAGGTGGCTTTCTCAGCAACTTTTCTGTGTCACAGCTCTGTATCTATCAGGCAGTATTTTTCACCATCGTGTGAAATCTAAGGCACACTTACAAGTAAAATACTTTGCAAAGTCATCCTCTTCCTTCTGATTCCAAACACTTTGGTTTGTTTGGTTATGTCACCAACACACAAAAGACAATAAAAATAAGATTCTTCCTGCTTTTGACAAAGATGCACATAGGCCCAATTTGGCACATGTGAGGGTAAGGAAGGTTGGAGGCAGATGATCAGGAAACATCTCTCTTAACCCTTTCCCCCCTTTGAGTAGCCCACATTTCTCTTGCAGAAAAGGGAATTTTTATATTCTCAAATTACTGGGAAGTACCAGTCGGATATTGTTTCCTCTAAGAGAAAGCAAAGGGTCACAAGCATTCACTGAAATGTGTCCAGATGACATTGTCTTGACGAAGCTCTCTTCACCTTTCATATGCTATTAAGAAACCTAATAGGAGCCCACTGAACTCAATTGGTGTGTTATTCTCCTTCCCATGTAAAACAGAGTAAAAATAGAGTGTACAGAGAAACAGCACTAGAATTATCTAGGTGGTAGGGAACTGCTGCTGCTGTCTCACTCTGCAGATAAAAGATCCTCTACCTGGTCATTTTTTAGTTAACAGGACATCATTGTTAGAGCCAATAGGCCAGTGAGGTAAGCATTTCACAAGGCAGCTGAGCTAAGAAGCTTGTTTCTACCAAAAAAAAAAAATAAAAAATTAGAAGTTAGTAGTCAGGCTAGGAGGACCAAAATCCTCTTCCTGCAACTGTTGCTATGCTGGAAAGAGAAGGAACAAGACACAGAGGAATAGTCTCTGTGATTCATGACTGTACCTGCAGGTTAGAAGGTCTGGCTTCTTCCAAATTCTCTCCTAGTGGGTTGGACTCTTCAACAAAGTACACAAACACCTCATCAATGGCCACAGGCACATGTTTTAAGCAACAATGGCCTGATGGGGTTTTCTGGGATTCATCAGACCGAAGAAAGGAAAAACTTTAGAACTGGGACAATATACAGAAAACCTACAAAATTGGTAAGGTAGTAAGAAAGAAAAACTAATGGACAAAACAGCACAGTTAAAGAAAACTGCCTTTGACTCTGCACCAGAAATCCCAAGGGAAATGAATGGAACAGTGGCAACATGGAGGAAAGGGGGGGAAATTAACCCACAGGGGATGCTTGTACTATAAACTCTGTAAGCCACTCTGCAAGGCACATACCTCAGCAACATATTTTCCACATTTCACCAACTGCTGTTGTCCGGGCACTTTCTATTTTCAAAACCTTCTATGTATATAAAATGTATACAGGCAGGACAACACGTTTTCATCACATCTCTGTGTTGTTGTGTTTTCTTTTCACGAGGACTCTTGGCCTGGCAAAATGAAAAGTGTCATCTCTTAAGAAAAGCCTTTCTTTTTAAACACTTTCAAATTCGCCCTGTTTTAGCTAAATGTGACATTCTTTGTGAATGTTAAACAGCGGAGAGAGAGACTGAGAGGGAGAGAGAGACACACACACTCACTCACTCCTGGGGAAGATATTCGTCCATTTAAGGCATGAGAAATCATCACATTTAGCAGCAGGTCTAAATACAGTAATATGAAGGTCCCTTTCACTCCCCCGAGCAGGAAAATGTCACTGTGTACCAGATACCCAAATACTTGGGAATCAAGTAAATCCCTCATTTTTCAGAAGGAGCCAAATCCTTCTGTTGAACAATGATGCAACTGTAGTAGCTACAATTTACTTGCTGCACCCCATCTCCTTCGGTGGCTTCTGGGCTGGGACGGCAGGGTTAGACTAGTCATGGGACCCAGCACAGCATTCCCTCCTGGAGATAAGACTGAGGGGCCATGGGATATCTCACATGCTCCCTTCAGCACCTCCTGCTGCTGGTGGAAGGAGCAGGTGGCAGCATTATTCCACACCCTGCAGAGCCTCCTGCTGGGAGCAGAGGCACAGGGTAATTGCCCTGCACTGAGGTGGGTACATCCATCCCAGCCTCTGCCCCATCAGAGACAAGGCAGTCCCTGCAGTTCTTTGCAGTGTCCTGACCCTGCACTTTCACCACTGCCTCCTGCTTATATTGCCTTGGATTGGAGCACTTAGAAAATCAACCACAAATGTCCTTTGGAAAACATTTTAAAAGGACCTGATTTCTGTAACCATCCCTCTCCCCTCCCCTGACCACCTTACATGCACACTTCTCCCAAAAATAAGAGCCACAGTAATCCAATAATAGCCTGGTGTTAAATAGTGGTAACTCATATTTATTACAATTATATACAATCATATTTTATATTTGAAATCTATACATGATCACACAGGTGAGTACACTTGCTTGTTGAGGACAGTGAGACTCAGTTGTTACAAGAATTGCTCTGCTAAGATGCTCTGATGCAGTGAGGAGTATCATCAGACACCACCATTTTCACCAGCTGCAAACACAATGCTGCAAATGAGAGTTTAAAAATTCACTGGTTTGTGTACAGTCCAATGGGGCAAAAAACAAGGCTGGACTGGGCAAGAACGGCCAGTGGTTAAACCTCAGAACTGGAGCTGTTCTCTCTGCTAGAGAGACTGTTTTGCTGAAGCAGGTGTCTGTCACTGGAGAGGTATCATTTATGATCATTTTTCTTCTCATTTAGGGAAGAAATAAAAAGGCTAAAAACCATTGCAAATATTCAGAATTAACCAACTATTTCAGCATCTGATTTCACACCACTCGTTCGTTCATTCATTCAGGGCAGCTATAAATTAAAGATGTCAAACACTGATGTGAGCACCTTGTCTTTGAAGGAGGAGGGGTAATAATTGGGATGAGTGGAGTCAACTTCTTCTAAAGCCTTTTACTGGGGAGCAATCACCAACAAAGCCACCTGTTCTCATGAATTTTACTGCGGCCATGACATGTGGACTTGGACCCTAGCAACAGGCCACTCTCATGAATGTAAACTTTTGGGGCAGAAATTGGACCCCACAGAAATTTAGTGTTCTTACATGCTAGATAGTTTCAGCAGTTTGAGGCCTGGCATAAGGTTTGGAAGAGCCAAGACTGAGATCTAATGAGTAATTTGAGGATAAAAAAATGTTCTTTTTTTTCCTTTTTTTTTGCAACAGAGGATCAAGTAGTTTTAGAAATAAAACAGGGTTATTTTGGGCAGTAGAGAACTGGCTTGGGCCTTATGTGGGATTAAAGGCTTGTGAAATCAAGGAGCTCAGGACAGACTGGTTTCTCAAATTGGATAGAAGGGCTCTAGGATGCAGCAAGAGGCCACCTGTTTCTGTGAGAGGGCATTTTGTAGCTGTGGTACATGGTAAGGCCATCAGTCTGCCAGCCCAGCAGTGATCCCAGCTCTCAGGAAGAAGGGCTGGGAGGGGAGAAGAAGCCATTGCGAGACTGCAAAGCCCTGTGTGAAACAGGGCAATTGTGTTCTTCACTGAGCAATCACAACCTTGCTCAAGGTCAATCAAGGGAGAATCACTGCAGGGAATGGTAGCTTTTCTCTCCACAAAATGGGAGAGGCACTGGGGACAGTGCAGCAGGCTGGGGAAGATGTGCAGCAACAGCACCCAGGGTGTCTTAGTCAATCTCATTCTCGTTACTGGCCCCCTCAGGTCTTCGTAGCTTTTCCACTTGCTCATTAATCTGACCATCCCCTCCTCGCCGGTCCTCAGTCTGGACACCCAGACATTCCTCCTCATCCACATGGCTCACATCATCATCCTCATCGTCCTCTTCTTCCTCATCATTCCTCTTGGTTTCCCGTTTCTCCTCCTCCCCCTGCACCTCCATCCGCACCTGGCTGGTGACATCGATGACAGCTGTGGTGGCCTCCTCAGCACTCAGCAGGTGGCAGCTGGGCTTGGAGCCCTCGGGACTGTGGCTCTCCTTCACTGGGGATGAGGTGCTGGACTCATTGCTGACCGGTGAGATGTCACTGCTGCTGTTGTGGTTGGCAACAACAGGGTTGGAGGGTGAGCTTGGCTTCACTGGGATCTGCCATGATGGGATCTTAGGAGCTGAAGGGGAGGGAGGGAACTGCCTCCTTGGGGAGGAAAAGAGGGGAAGAAAAGGAAAGAAAGGGGCTTTTATTATAAATAACGAGGATTTTCAGCAAGACTGAAACCGTAAGTCTCTTTGCCATAAATAAGCAAAACCAAGGCGACTTCTCCAAAGAGATCCTCAAAGTGCTTTACAAGCACTCAGCAATCGAGCTTGTACACAAGGAAAATATCACAGCTGGGCAGTTTGAAGCACTAAAATGATCTGATTTGGCCAATTCCACAAAGTAAGCTAGCACTCAGGAATGCTGCCTGTGAAAAGACAAGGGTGTCCCTTTATAAAACAATCACTAATTAATTGGTACAGAAAATTCCCACTGGAGCACTAAGTCAGACTCACCAAGTGCCTGAGCCAGGGAATTTCACCACCTGGCTCTCACCTCACTGTGATACACCACTATTGCAACCCAGAGCCTTTCTCCCAGCCCCAGCATGTTTGGGCCAGGCCCGGGCTGCCACAAACTGGTTCAGCTCCTCTGACTTGAATGGAGTCATACCAGCTTGCACCAGCTGCAAAGCTGGCCCTGAGCACTTCCCAGATGGATTTTAAGGATATGATACTAGCAGGCTTATGACCAGTACTAACAGGAGATTCCAAGTGCCAAGCAGGACAAACATAAGTGCAAGGGGGGCACTGGTGCCCTCAGAGAGTCATCCATGATGAAGGGCAAAGCACAAAAGCATGGCTGATGCTGTACTCCCATGCATCCTTGCCTGTGCACGTGAAAAGCAAGAGTATGAGGAGGTGTCAGATCAAGGTCTGCAAAGGCTGTGTGCCAAGGGGTCCTTGTGCCCCTCAGGGGAGCTGGCAAGTGCCACAAGCAAGAGCAGAGCAGAGGAAAGCTGGCTGCTCTCCTGCAGTAAGTGCTCACTCGGCATTGCCTCCCCTGAGGCTGAAGTGGGAACAGGAGCTGCTCTCACCTCCCCTGCTGCTGCTGCCACCAGCAGCCACTGCAGAGCTGGGCTGTCCCCCCACTCCTCTGGGAGTGCTCTGCTGTGGCACAATTCTTTTCATCCTGGCTATGCCCTGACCATGAGCAAGGCAGCTGAACTGCACCCAGAAGTTACTTTCTAAAACAGAATATAGGCACAGATGCAGTCAATTCGTCAAACGAGGTGAGAGGCATCCTGACAGTGGAGGAAGTGCAAACAAAAAGGAAAAATCTTATCAATTCCCTAAAGCACTCTGTGATTTAAAGCCAGTTTGAAAAGCATTTTGAGACCTGCAAACAGCAAGTGAGAGTGGAATGCAAAATGGTATTATTAAAATAGCAGTAACAGGATATAGAGGTAGATCCTGTTGGAAATGCCTTTCCTCTCCATGACTGAGGGAATCCCAGAAAGCAGCATTTTCCCCACAAAAGTCTGCTCGCATATTGCATCCATACCGGTTCAGGAGAAGTCCTTTTAAAGAGTAGATCTCAGATTTCAATTCATTAATATTCTGCGACTCCAGAATCCAGTTGGTGGAAGTTGTGGCCTAGAATGTGAAAAATAAGACAAAGATCAATGTCTGAACTGGAAGATAATTCACCAATGTCAGTTTTTCCTATGTTGTTCTGCTCCCATCTGGGAATTTCCAGTGCTGTGGATAACATACATAAGCTCTATCACATAAAATCTCAGATCTGAGCAAAACAACTTCCACGCTAAGAAGTACTTGATCCCCACGATGGGCAGAAATAATCATTGTCTCAAGGTGCCAAGACTATTCAATATTTGCTTTGTGTTTGGGAGACTAATTAATCTTGTCTCCAATCTTGCCTCCCATGCACAACCATTGCTAAAGCATCTCAAGAGGACATTTCTTTTTTTAGGAGGCCAGCACTTGTGAGAATTCAGGCACAGCTGGGCCCGTATTGGATGTTGTACACCAACATATCAGACAGAGAACAATACACAGAGAGATAAACCAAATCATTTGGCACTGACCTAGTGAATGATTTCTAGAGAAGAACTAGAACTGGGATCCTGAACAGCAGTGCAAGTTGCACTGAATCAGGTCCTTTACTCCTTCATGTGACTGAACTTAGCTGAGGCAACAGATTCAAATATTATACATTAACAACTGTTTTAAAACCATTTGCTCATTTCTACTAAATCATGAAAGAAAGAATCAATTCTCTGCACTCTGTGGCATTTAGAGGTGGACTGATAAATACATACTTTAAAGCTGCAAAATTTTTCCCTACTTGATCTGAAGACAGATCTGTGTTTGAGTTACCATCTCTAGAAGCAGCTGGACTAGGCACTGTCTCTCAGATATTTCAAGGCAATGGAGGCAGTTTTGTGGGGAAAGATGGTAAGTAACCCACAGAAGCCTGGTACAGCTGCTGTCAGAATTGCATCAGAATTGCCATGGGATATCAGGCAGAAATTAGAGTAAGTAACTGAGGATAACATGCTGGAGACAATACTTTTGGCACTCTTTCTTTTAACCCTTTTGGGAACTTGAGAAACATGTTTTCTAAACACAGATCATGATCTGTTGTTATCCCATCCTTTTGCTCCAGTAATTCCTGTTGCCATGAGAGCAAAGAATACTCATGACTGGCACACCCCACAGTAATTTCTGCAAAAAGCCATTAGGAACAAACACATTGGTAAGTATCACTGCAGAGACAATTCTAATAAATTCCCCACCAAAGGAAGACAGAACTGGAATAACACAAAACTCCTCAGCAGTTCCCACTAGATGTAGCCAGAACTGCTTGTTCCTACTTACTCTTAAACAGACTGGAGCTACTGCAGAGTAACCCCGCAGCCAGCAGTGCTCACAGTGGCTGCTGGGCTTCAAACCCAAAGGGCTGGGAAAGGCTCAGGCTGTAGGAGCTGTGTTACACACAGATGCATTCCCTCAGGATTCACACTCCCAGCCTTCAGACAGCAAGAATCCAGGAGCCACTGTTCTGGCTTTCTAAGACCTTAAAAGCTGCAACAGCACATTAACAAGGGAGTGATTTCCACTCACTGGCCTGCAAAGGACTCAAATTTCCAAAACACATATGGTGCCAGATGCCTAGGATTTAGAAATAAAATCTGACATCTGGGGCTTTTTAGCCAGTCTCTTTAAAAACAGTTGTAGAAAATTCAAGCCTTGAATTTTTATGTATGTTTTTTAATTACTTAAAGTCCCTCTTTTTAATTTTTTACAGCATGCCAGTAAGAGTTTGAAAAGCAGATATAAAAACTTACATTACAGCTGAGAAAACACAGCTTTTATTCTTTGGTTTGTGGGGTTGCCCAAGTTTTTCTTTGTACACATGAGGTTTAGATATCATAACAATGTGTGCTACCATTTCAGTGCAGGGGGTAGAGAGGGGGGAAGAAAAACTTCTTCAAGACTCTCTAAACCACCAAGACTTACAGCCTTTTTCCTTCTTAAAGCTCAACATATGTTCTTAATCTTAACACTTAAGACCTGAAAACAGTTTTCCAATTTCCGGACTGGCTCCAGGCCACCATCAGGCCACAGTTCCCAAGGAAAATTGGAGCACAGTGTTGTGACCATAAACTGGCTTTCATGCTTGCATTTACAGCTGTGCCACTGAGGTATTCCTCCTGTACAGTGTGCACAGAGCCAGCTGTGGCCCACCACTTACACACCATCAGGGTGTGCATGAGTCAAAGTGTGCTACAGGGAGAAGACTACTGCTCCTGCTATAGGAAAAGGCCTGTAACATTCCCTGAAGGACTTCAAAGGAAAATCTCCCTGTACAGAGAGCACCACAAGAAGACTGTGAATAATCTTGGCCTAAAACAAGCCAAGTTTGTGAGTCAAAAGAAGACTTCATCTTAATGTGACTGCCTCATATGTCAACAGTTATTGGCTAATAGAATGCTTAGACCAATGGTTGCAAAGTACTTTGGAGTAAAGCACAACTTCTCATTGCCAGGGAGAAATAATTTTTGGTTAAAAGTGGTTACTTTATTTACACATGTAACAACACAAACTAGTTAGAATGGATGGTTTTATTGCCAAGGTCAAGTCAAGAGTCAAGGGGAATGGGTCACTGTGTGTCATTAACAGGGTTGTAATGGGGCCACCTATTATACACTCAGCTGACCAAAATCATTAAAACAAGAACAGTAAGAATGTTTGGCCATTACCTGAATCTGATCAAGTGACTTAAATACAGTCTTTCAAGTGTATGCTTGGCTGAACAGGATGTACAGAGTACAGGAGAAACACAAATGTGTAAGATTACGTTTACATACACAAAAAAAATATCTGCAAAACTCTCCTTGCCTCTTTTGGTCAGTAGACTAACTCCCCAATAATTTCATCTCAAATGCAGCACAGAACATACAGAAATGAAAATAGGTCTGAGGCCTCAGACACACAAGCTTTATCCAAAATTACACACTAAAGCCCTCTCCGAAATCAGATGTATTTCAGTGAGTACTCAGCTCACATACAGTGCTCTAACCACACCACTCATGAAGTCAGATGCAGAGATGGGGATATGGCAGAGCTGATGGCTGGGTTATAAACATAATAGGTGCTTTCCATCTGCCCACAGAAGAAGCCATACATGCTCCAAAACTGGTGATAACCTAAAGGTGAAGGGTTGGAAGTTGGTACCTTAGAAGCAGCCAGTTCTTGGGTGAGCTCTTGGATTTTCTGTTGCTGCTGGATTAGCAGCTCCTGGACAGCTGCTAGGGTTGTTTGTAACTGAGTCACTGTAAGGGCAAAAGCAGGAGAGTTAAACTGAGGTACATTCACATATACACACTCACCCACGCCGTTCCTGCTGTCTAGCTACAAAGATGTCTCTATTCCGACTATGTTTAATTTATCTATGCCCGCCTGCTCACTTTAATCCATATGATTTATTTGTACTATGGGTAATCTACCTGCACTGCATCTAACCTCCAGTATTTCTAGTTTATCTTTCCATTGTATAGATGTCTATAGCCCACAGTATATCCGTCGAAAACCTCTCCCTTTTAATTATATTGGTTTATGATTTGTATATCTCCCTGAACTTCCACAATGTTCATATCATTTATCTATCTCGGGGCTCTTGCAGGCAAACAGTGGGGCTAGCTCCACTCTGGGAAAAGGCTGTCCTCAGGGTTGACCTTAGGGTATGAGAAATGAAAGATGCTTTTCCTCTCACCCTTCAATGAAAAGCGTAATTAGCATCCTGTTCTCAACCTACCAGCTCCTCCAATATCTTTAATAAACTTATTGCTGAAAATCACTGTTTTTTTCATCCCAACTGAATATACTTTGCACTTTTCCCCTTTTATTTCAAGAGAGCACCCTGTATTCCCCTCCTACACCCCAGCAAAAACTGAAGAACTTCTGCTGGACTCCAACTGTAAAATTTTTTCTACTTTGACACTTTATTCAAAGCTTCCAGGGAGTAAACAAGTTGATAAAATAAATAAAATTAAAAACTCTATTGGCATGGCAGGTAACAGCTAATCTAGACCATCATTAGGACATCAGGTAACGAACAGACACCCTATAGAGTCAATAACATAGAAGGTGGCTAAGGTCAGAGAGGCACAGTAATTACAGACTCTCCTGACCCTTCCTCGGATTTTCAGATGGAAGGTGGGGAGAAACCACCAAAAAAAAAAAGCCCCTGAAAACATCAGAGAAGCAGAAATTAAAAATGAACTTTACAGCCCTCCGAAAGGCTGTCATTTTATTCCCCTTATTAATATTCTGAGGTTGGGAGCCTTTCCGTAAAAACATAATTAATTGAGGCCGTGCCGACAGTAAACAAGCAATTTCAAATTAAACCGAAATGACGGCGGCTTCATTTGCAAATGTGAACAGATTTTCAGAGCAGATAAATGAAGTCACCACATAAAGTGGAGAAGGAGGGAAAGAAAAGGGTGGGGGTCTTGGCAGAATGGAGGATACAGGGAGAAAAGCTTTGAGGGGTGAATTGATGGAGTCATTAATCTTTACCTGTCTGTGTCACACTGCCACTCATCTCAGAAATGTTTGACTCAATCCTCTGAAGTTGTTTCCTGTCTTCTTTGCCTCCCATGATGAGCGGGACCAGGTATTTCTGCATGGAGTACAGAAACTTTTTCAGGAAACAGGGATGTGCAAAGCACTATTTCTAATCTACTAGAAACATCCTCAAATCTCACCCCCCAAATCTCAGCCTTTATGACAGAGCCAGTGATCATTTATCCACACATCTGGCTGAGAAAACAAATTCCCTCTACAGTAGGTGTAAAAAGAAGTTGCAGAAAAGGAGTTTTGTGGTTACATTTGTCGAGGTGCTGAAAACCAGCTCCTAAGTCTGGACACAGCCATGAAATCTGCCTAATTCCACCCTTGCAGAGGGTGGACTGGATGTAACAGGTCACAACTCTCCTCTAGCTACCATGGAACTCTCTGAAGCCTCATCCTAGGAACAGAATATGCTTCAACAAGAGCACACACAATGGAAATTACCTTATTTCTAGTAGTTTGAGATCCACAGCTAAAAACTAGTTTAGTTTGCTTATCACTTTTTGACTCTGCATTTTCATGTTAAGTGTCTGCATTTCTGGAACATACCACTGGCAGTGCCAGTGAGAACAGAGCTGCTTCACTAGCTTGGAATCAACATGATCATTTGGACACAAGCAGCATAACGTGTTTGTCTCAGAGTACAGCGTAGGAGTAGCAAGGCACATATTACCTTGTAGAGCTGGTGGAATCCAAAGGTAATTCCTGCCATTATGATAGCCAAAGCCCCATAATCTCGCCATCTGGAGCCAGAGGGACCTAGAAGTCAGAATCAAGAAATAATCAGAGTTAGAACTGCAGGTGGTAACAGTTTTGTAAATCCATTTTATCAGAGAAAAGAGTAATGATTCACAGACAGTGTTCAGGCCTTTGGTTGAGGACATTTAAACATCTGGCCAGACCTCTGGCATTGACTCTGACCTTGTGTCACAGGGAGAGAAATCACAGAGCAATTAAAGAGGGTCCCTCAAGCTGTTTTGCCCTACTCTTCCCTTGTGGAAGGCACTCTGAACCAAGTAACTGTCCCTGGGGCTGGTACTAGCTAAGGTTAACTCCTTACCTGAATACCTATCATTCTGCACTATCATAGCTTTTGAAAATGGGGACAGAGCCAGAGATCCAGAAGAGTGTAGGAGAAAGGAAAGAAGAGAGTGTTTTAAGAAAGACGAGAAAGCTAACAGAGAAATAAATGGGTTTATGAAAACTATGTCAGCAATTATGGACCATTTCAATGAGGAAGGATCCAGTGTCTTTCAAGCTTAAATTACAAATAGGGACCGAAGCACACATAAAGAGCAGAGAGAAAATATGTAATTAAATATCTACAGAGAGAGGTAAAGAAGTAGATAAAAGTTTGAGATATTTAACATACAACTGTGCACAGAGGCTTAGTGGCTCCACAGAGGAAAGCAAAGATTTGGTATGCTCTGCTCCTTCAGTAGAATCAGAAGATATCTGTAGTTTTCCACCAGCCTCATCCTGTCACCTCCCTCGCAGTTCCCTGAACGAACCTTGTACTGCCCCCGGTTTTCTTTAATAATAAGGAGGATGCAGAATGATCTGCCTTTAAATTCAATGGCAGAATGTGGGCAGAACCGATGAGATGGGAGACTGGTGTAGTCTCCAAATCTACATGTGATTACAATGTCTCATAAATGCGTTATGTTCTCTGAAGTCACAATTCAGGAGGCTTAACTGGCTGAAATGGGTGTCCTCTGGTCTCCTTTTTCTTTGCTCACTTACTGCCATTTTGCTTGTTGCTGAATTCTTCTACAGGCATTTTGTTCCAAAAGTTACCCCTATTCCCAGCACTTGGGTCTGACTCCCAAATACTGGCACTCAGAGCTTCTTGCTAAATTTTAGAACACAGCTCCTGAAATTATCCTCCGGCTAGAAATCTGAACAAATTAAGGCATCTCTGTCAGAACTGGTGAATAGTGTCACCAGGAGTATTTTAGGTTGCTGCATTTGCAGTTTTGGAGCTTAGGCACATGATCAAATTATCATAACTTTTTAACTTAATGAGTTAACACACGTCAGCTAAGCTGCAGTAACTGGCTGTGTACATGTCAGGATTTAAAATGATCTCTCACTAATCTTGCTGTGAACCCCAGCCATCTATCCCACTTTCCCCTCTGTGCTGCGCCCCCACTGTCATTTCTGGTACCTGAAGTCTCCTGGTTGTCCAGCTCTCTCCCCCCCGAAATTCTGACTAAAGATATCTTTCTATGACAACACAGTTTGTTCTAGGGTGAGCTGCTGTTGTACAGGATTAATTATCACAAGGGTCTGTGAATCCTGCCCATGGCTGTCCTTGGTGGGCTGTCCCAAACTCCCTGCCAGCTCCACTGACCTCTGAGCAGGAAGGAGACACACCTGTAGGAATTCATCCGCTTTGCCCTTTCACCTCACTCATCTCTCCCTCCATTCCTATAATGCTTGAGCTAAGAACATTTTATTGCCCCCTGGTTTTCATTATTAATGAAAAGGGACCAGAATGATCTTTCCTAAAGTTCAGAGAGTCTATAAAGACAAGAAGCTGAAATGCCATTTTACTCATTTTAGAGATGTGTGAAATCTGTCTTGTGACAAAAAAAAAAGTGAGGGGGGTGGAGAGAAGAAGTGAGCAAGTGAGGGACACAGTAAAGGCTCTGCACTGACCACAGCAACTTCACAATGTTACAAAGAATGTCACAGCTCTACCTAAAATCCACACTCAACGTTTCTTTTTCTCTGCAATTCTCTAATCTAACGCATGAAGAGAGGCTTAGGAGTTTCCCCTTTTTAAGCTCCATGCTCACACCAACTGTTTGCATATCATCAATTTCTTCACTCGTAAAACAAATAAAATTTGAGATAAAGTGAAAAAGCACTGACAGCCCAGCTACTTTAGGCACTGCGGAAGTAACAAGCCATTCTACTAAGAGACCTTCAAAAGTCAAATGGAAGGGACACAGATGTTTTCTCCAGGTATAAATCTATGTTTTTGCTAAGTATATTTAATTTCCCCAGAAGTCACTGTAAATTGCATTTCCAGAATAGACACTTACTATTTTTAAGATCCCCATCACCTAAGAATTAACTTTCCCAACAGCAACTAGTTAGGCCTTGTGCATCCAACTTAAGGTCAGCTTCATTAGTATCCACATGTAGCAACTGATGCTGGAAGAGGAGATTTTCCAAAAGAAAAGTGATGGAAAGGTGTTGGGAAAAAAAATTAGTTCAGATTACAGCTACCATTTTTAATTGTAAGAGGAAACAGTCTGTATTCTACAGATTTCCCCATAATGAAGACAGAAAGATTGGGAAAAGAAGATCCAAATGGCAAGAAAAAAGTCACTGGAGCTGATTTTTAAGCAAGTGTAAAATCTGCACAAACCCCCATAAATGGAGCCTGCAAATACCATGGGGAACAACACAGACAATACCTAGATGATAAGCTTTGCACACCTTGCTCAAATTCCCCTGAATTTGCTTGTAATTCATATGGGTTGGAAAGGTAAAAAGAAAAAAATCCACAAACAAAAAAACTCAATAAATTAATCATTTAAATATTTAAAGTGATATTTTTGCTCTCACTGCTGGATTAGTGTATTTCATAACACCAATAGCAGACAGCCCTGATTTTTTACTGGGGGTTCATTTTAGAGCGTGTTTAAACTAGTCAGATTGAGTGATGCTTCCAGCAACTAATCACATGTCAAATAAAAGATATTTTATGTAATAAATTACTGCTACAAGTAATTCAAATGTCATTTATCAGTTTTATTATCAGTCAGGCAAAGTCTTGTTTCTCTATATTAATCAAATTCAAGCTTTCTTTAAGCTTTTTTTTTAAGCAGTTTTGACACCTCTTGGCAAATGTACAAACTAGAGAGAAGGAATTACTCCTCCAGAACAAGAGAAGTAGTAGAGATGGCATTGACCTAAAATACTAGAAATTTAATTACTGTCTCTTCTCCAAAACAGTTTTTATACTTTCTCTTCAACCAAAACCAGAAGGGGTTCAGCATACAAGACCTATGCTACTCTGATGGTTTACAAGTGTACTTTTTTCTTGTTAACTCTTCAAGAATTAGGAAGTATGTATACAAATTACAGGTACTTCCAATAAAACATTAGAAACATGAAGTTCAAATATAAAAGGAAGTATTTAAGTGGTATGAATTTAAGAAATAGAACAAACTGTGGTGGCAACAGCGGGAGATCAAGGAAGCAAATTCAAAAGGGGTACCCAGGATTTATTGCTGTGACTCACAGGAGTGGGCATCTTACACTGGCATTACTGGCAAGATCATTAGCTTGGCTGTTGCTTCATTCCTGCTGAAGAAATGCTTGAGATGGTTCTGAACCATCCTGAACTTCTGTACTGCTCACACAAGTGGAACACTGAAATAAGGGAAGATTAACTCTTCCAGTACTGGGTTGTGGTAAGAATTATGTGAATGAGCAATGGACAGCACCAAGAGAGATCTGGCCCTGCTTCTACAGCCTGACAGCAGATTCTGTTTTCCTGGCATTTTCTCTGGACTACAGCAGATAGAAATTAGCCCAGGAGGCAGAATTCAGCCCTAGCAGCACACACAACACAACAGCCAGAAATATTCCAGTTCTGAGCCCAATATACTATCACAGAAGTTTTCATCTCAAACTTTGCCAAACCAGAGTAGCTAAAACCTCAGAAAGCAAGTATTGTCTCCAGCAATAGCAGACGTGTGCCATAAACTAATAAACACAGCTCTAAGTGGAGTGTTACATCAGTCAATATCTGCCATAGAGCTGTTTAAGAGCAGCAACAAAATCCTATTCTTTATACTTGGCAGGTAAGTGAAGTGATTTTCAAACTACCAGACACACATGTGAGGTGAACAGCTTCTTTTGATGGATTTTTAATGGTGTGTACTTTGGTTTTTATTGTCTGGAGCTTAGATACTTTTTTGCGAGGTTTGTTTTAAAATGCAAATATATATGTAAATTTTGAGTCTACAGAGATTATGTTGGAACTCTAAAATTTCTTCAAGAAAGAAATTTTTGTACACAAAAATCATACAATCACATCCTTACAGTCTACACAGAATTTCTGCTGTCACACCGCTGATTATTTAAGATCAGAGAGAAAAGTTTTCCAAGTCTTAAAGGGAAGGCTGAGTCCTGTGTTGACAAAGTGCTTTCCTGATGTCTTTACAGTGTGTCAGAATGGAATTTGCATTGACTATGCACCTTCAGGTCAAGAGGTGCTCCAGGCTGGTACGGATGACATTTGTTTGTAGACAGTGAGCACTGGTATCTCATTTTCCCTGTGTAACATGATCTTGTCACAGGCATCAACAAGCACGAGGTGCATTCAAAGTAAGGTTTGGTGTCTGACTCTGACACAAAGTGTGTCATCAGCTGAACTGAAACACAAATCTGTGAAATCACTGCAGAAATCCCAGCAGAAAGCAATTGGGAGTAGGTATTTCTCAAAGCAGCACTTACTGTACACCACAGGGTGAGGAGGCTGAGCTGGCACTGGCTGTGTGGAAGGACCTGGGGACTGGGGCTCATCCATGCTCGTGCCCGACTGCTGGAAAGCCAGGTCGATCTCCTCTTCTGTCAGGCCTGGGGGAGCAGAGGAAATAAAATCAGTTTAGCGCCTTTACCCACTTTATGCACACATAATTAAATTCTCAAGCCAGGCAGAATCCTTTCAAGCTGCAAAGAATTTTGGCATTGACTTGAGCAGTAATGCCTCCCCAATTTTGGATTCACTGGAATGTCTCCCTCTCTCTTTCTCTGTTGCAATTTAACCTTAAGCGACAGAATATTAGCCTCAACGCTGCTTCCAAATGTGGCTCATTCAATTTCCTTAATTTATCCTTGAGTTTATTGCTGCTTTTGAAGTAGCTTTCTATGGCAATTCTCCATTCTTCCCCCGAAAAAAAGATACCATCAACTGCAAATGTGGCTCATTTTAATCTGTAATGGTGTAAAAAAAAAAAAGAGGGGGAAAAAACTAACAATAATGCATGAAAACAGACAGGGAAACAAAAAACTAATTATTGGGTTCGACGACTAATTAGTCTACATCGTTTCCGAAGACGGGAATAATTTGCTTTATTTTATGACAAATGCAGAAATAAAAAGAAAAAAATTCAGGACTGACTGTGATTAGTATGAATGGGACACAGAATGTAAGGAGGAAATAAAACTGTAACAAAACAGATCAAAACAAGACCAAGCCCAACTTTCAGCTGAGCACTGCCCTGGCCCATTGGTGCATGATTAGACTGCCCCAGGGCAGCCTGGTTTTCATTTCACACAGGGCTGCAGTAACACTGCACACATGGCACGTTGCTGCAGTGACTCCTGCCACCAGGAAACGCCAGGACGACCATCTGTAAGTGGCCACAACATATGGAAAGAATTTGGCCAACAAGGGGGAAAAGAAAAGCAGCTAAAGGATTCGCAATGACCAGCATCTCTGAAGAAGGAAGCACAGCCGGAGGGTTGTTTTTTTTTGCAACAAGAGAAAACATCCTCTAGAAAAAGAATTTAGTACTCAGATGGCAGCCATGAAGTGGGAGCTGGACAGCTGTGCATCATTTGTTGCGTTACTGTCCTGCACAGAAGCATGTGAAAGCCCCATGTCCCTGCAACAAGGAACACATGAAGGGATGGGAACCTTGCATCATACATCCAGTGTATGCAGAAATACTCAGAAAGGCAGGAGGTGAGAATATGGATTTAAGGAAAGAGATTTAGAAGATAAAAGGCAGACCACTTGATTCTCACATGATTCTTGTAGGGACTGAGTACAGGGAGAAAAATGGTATGAACAGGAAAGCATTGGGAAAAAAAAAGGGGGAATACTTTCTCTCCATCACTCATGCTTGAGATTCATAAAGCATTGCTGGTAGATTAAATTCCTGAATGTAATACTTTAAAAAATCTAGTTCTTTTAATATTACAGAAAGCTGCAATATAGAAAATGACCAGGCCACTGAGCATATTAGCTAAGTTGCAAGAATGTTTTCAGGACCTTTAACTTCACTGCGTACTTGGGGTCTAGACAAAATAATCTGTAGCATAAACAATATTGTCAGAAATAAATACACAAGTCTATCTCAGAACTATTATTTAAGATCATAAGCACTATCACTGTGCTTGTGGCATTCAGAAGGCTTTATAACTATTAACAGATCTCTCTATTCCCGTGAGCATGTGAGAAACTATACATCTACTCCAGAGAACTTCAGTGATTTTTCTAACAACAAAATATTGCCAGTGTAAGAAACAGTACTAGAAATGGAAAGTGCCTGATTTTTGGTCCAGCGATCTGACAGAACCACCCTGTGACTTGTACTTGTTGCATAGTTCAAACAGTAAGGAACCAAAACCACACCAAACAATTTGGAAAAAGACTTGCAGTGAGAGTAATAAAAGGCAGATAAACACAACTCAGCATATTGCTTTACTCACAAAATCAGTACTTACAGTGTCTAATATACATTAAAAAGCAAGGCCCAACCTGAAAGAAACTCTTTTAACCAGCTACCAACTATCAAATGTAGAACCCATAAATAGATGCCAACACCGCAGATCACCGGCAACTACTGGATTTCATAAAGATACAGACAACATTAGTTGCTGGCTGCAAATGTGGCATTTTGTTCTATTTCCATGCAAATCTGATAATATTTAACACTTAGAAACATCAGAAGTAATGGAGGATCTTCATTCTGCAAAAAGGGCAGAAAACAATGTCTGTTCTTTCATAATCATACCATATTCTCATCCTGTTTGAGAAAAAAGCTAAAATCTTTTGCAAATAAAATGCACCTCTAGGATTATTCTGATTTTGCCAATTAGGGATAAGTATCACTGTTTCTATTTAAATCCTGCTGTGCTGTGAAGAAGAAGCTGATGTGAATGATAGAACGATGAGAAGTCTTTCACATCGCAATTCCTGGTTTGAGAAGTACAAATTGGAATTGTTACTACTTCCCTGGACTATTCTGCTGCCTTGTGAAGTGGTCTTGGCCATGGTACTAGTGCCAATAAACAAAAGAACATCAGAACTACACCCCTCCTTAATTATCAGAGAAGAAGACTGGGATTGCCTGGAAAGCCTCTCCATTCACAGGCTTTGGAGGCCTTGTGATCTTGGCCTCAAGATCAAGGGAGTCCGGGAGCCGGTTCCTTAAGTATATATACAGAGTAAGTCTGCATGGAGGACACTCAGTAATGACAAGTCATCTCTGCACTCAGAAATACACCTGTCTTCATGCTGGTCATTTCTCACACACAGTAACTAAAATGGACAAGGTATTCTAGGGCTCTCCTCAGGCAATTATAGCCAACTCATCACATTTCCCTTTGGAGTGATTTTTTTTTTCAAATTCACCAACTATGTATGCACACAGTATGAATTTCCCATGCCTAAATTATTCAACTTGGATATATTCATTACATGCAAAAGTGTGAATTTCTAAACCAGATCTAAATATCATCTGTTCCAATACCTCATCTTGCTTTATTTTATCACAGTCCTATCACTGCACTACATGAAAAAGTATCCATGTTTATTCATTGTTCTAATCTAGCAGGAAATTGTCGACCCAAAAATAATACCACTGCCCTTGGATGCAAAACCAGTGTCACAAAAACTATGGCTTTGTGTCTAGTATAGCTTTCAAACAAGTATCTCCAGAAAATAATCTCAGTTGAACAGTGGAATTGGTCTATATCCACTTTCCAGCACTTTGGAAAACAGTTTCGTTCCTCTGTGGCTGCAGTAAGATCAAGTCCATGCAGAATGCAAAAGGTTAAAAGGAACAATAAAGGAAACTGCCATTTGTAAGTGAATTATATTTGGCTTTGAAAGCTGAGACACGGCTATATTATAAAAGGCATCTCTTTGCGTTGTTTACCATCACCCTGACTAATGCAGACCTTTTTTTTGTTTTAAATAATCTCATGCAAATTAGACACACACTTCCTTCCAGTTGATTGCTATCTGCAAGGAATAATCTAACCGCAGAGGGTACTGAGCAAGGACTGAGCTGAGGAGAAGGATGCATGGAAACTGTCTTCTGAGCCCCACAGAATGCAAACCTGTTCCCTGCCCCCAACCATCCATTTCATTCCTCTATAGCACCACAGCCAGTGCAAAGAATTAGTCATAATTTTCACAAAGCTTTAAAAATTCCTTTTCAGCCTTCAGGGTGTTGATTTGAATAATCCAGCACCCATGATTGTTTTGCACTCAAAGGCTCTTGCTGACCCCCTTTCTTGATTGTCACTGCTGCCACTCAATTTGCAGGCATCACTCAGCCTCTGTAAATTGTAGTCAAACACAGAAACAGAGCAAGTCAGAGAATGAAATGGGTTGTCACAAGCATCTCTTGGTGCCTGCACCTTGAGCATTGTATGAAGAGCTCTTTTGTACAAGAACTTTTAAGACTTGACTGTCTGTTCATGTCCTTTTATAATATCTCACTTTTTAAGGACCTCATGTACATCAAAATGCTGTTCCTCTTATGACCACTCTGAAGTAGGAGTACTTACAGTACTGTTACCCATATTTCACAGATGAGGAAGAGGTGAGATATACAGACATGATAAGAGGTCAGAATTGAAACTCTGACAGATAGAAAATAAAACTCAGGAGATGTGAGTTTTACCTATTTTCTGTCAAAACACAGTAGCAATAATTGCAATGTAAAACCCTTCCATGAATTTAGCTAGATGAGCCACTGCTTTTTCTTCTTCTGACACAGGCTCTGACATATTAGTGACAAGCCTTTTCCCATCCTATGCACTTAAAATATATTTTTCTTCACTATATTCCTCCTCACATTGCTCAGTCCAGTAATTCACACAAGATTTTTACAACCTGAAGACTGTATCAGTTTTGGGGAGACATTTATGTTTAGGCGAAATTAAGAATTCTGCCATATTAAGGAAAGGTGGTGTTAAAAATTCCGTTCCTTTGTGGGTTTCCAAAGCCAGTTTTATTACCACTCTAGGTAATAAAAGTAACCCCCACCCACCCCCGGGCAGGGACAAAAGGCAGGAGAGGGTGTGGGGCAGGAGGTGGCAGCTGTTGGATTTTTTCCCACAAACTTTCTACTAAGGAGAAAACAAAGTAGGACAGGACAACTCGTTTAGCTACAACAAATTACGTGACCACCTGAAGTTAGCGCCTGGTATCACATGACTGAAAGGAAGATCTGCTGGTCGGCACCCTGAAATGATATTACACTTCTGTTCCTGGAAACCACTGAGTCAACTCTGCTCAGAAAAAACATGGCTACATTTTAAAAGAATCATCATAAAATCCTTCTGGGATCTGATCCAGACTAATGATTCCACCTGTTCAGTCAGTTACATGCAGTGCTGGGTGACTGTTATCAAATCTGTCTCCTATGTCCTACTCTGTGCTTAGCTGAATGCATTTCAAAAAGGTCAAAAAGGCAAAGTCTCCTGGTCTATTTTCTTTCATACATGGTCATTTATGAGGTTGAGCCCAACCCAACATTTGAATAAAACCTAAGGTTTCAGAAACATCAGTATGATTTTTTTCCCCTTGATTTACACAGAGACACTGCATTTGAATGTAAACATCCTTCTACTGCACTTCCAGATCAAACTTTAGTAAAGGAACCCACACATCAAAGGGACATGGACTGGTCTCAACTGTTAGGCTGAAAAATGTAGAAATAAAAGTAATTTGAAAAGCTGCTGAAAGGGCTTTGAATTCTCACAGTTCTATTCAGCTACGAGGTTGTTAATTATGCAAGTGCAATCTTTCAGAAACATGATACACTTTAACCCATCAGGGTGACTAAGCAGCAATCAGAACTGATAAGGGTGCTCTAACCTCAGCTGCACAGCACTAAAATGAGGAAGGAAAATCAGAGTAACAGAACAATGTTAGGAATTATGTAGTGAGTCAGCCAGGAATGAAAAGGTTAAAATAAAAAGTATTTTGGTATAACAAGTACAAATAAATAAATAAATAAATACAGCAGCAGTTTCTCTTCCTAGCTAAGCTTTTGGAGTCTCTAATAAAATGAAGTGTAATGGAGGAGAGGAGGGCAATGTCAGAGGGTGAGGGTTTGGGAGAGAGGTTGTTAAGTATCTCCCTCTCCTCAGCTGTGTTTACTCCATTTACAGGATCCCGGGTGATTGATAGACAGACAAAAGAAAAGCAAGCAGATAGTAACCCCCCTCTGGGAGCACCAGCAAAGGGGATAACTCCTGACATCATCTAGACCCCCAAACTCTCCTTAGCCACTTGTAATTAAAAAGACAGAGCCAGACAGGTAAACCAGAGGAAAAGTAAAAGATTATTTTTTTTATTATTTATTATTTACATTTTGTTGAACAGTGGAGAGCAATAAGGACTCTCAGAGCCGTTAAAAGTCGTCGAGTGACCTGCAGACCCCTATTTCCCAGAGCCTTGTATAAAATTGAATTTTTTAAACATAAATTACACGTAATGACGACACTGTAAAAACTAACAGTAATGGAAAGCTGTGCTGTATTTCATTAGCCTGTATTATTCCGTGCCACCTGATCCAGCCGGGCCTTGTTTATGAGTTAGTGTGTTAGCAGATGCCGATGGAAGCATTTGCTTCGACCTTGCTCTTCTCATTGGGGCATGAAATTACGACGGCAGCACCTTGATATTACAGCCATAAATACAGTAAACTGCAAATTTAAGCCAACGGCTCCTATTGTCTCTGAACATAAAGCTGATCGGTATTTATTTAAAAGGAGAAAGAAAAAAAATATTATATATCACCTTGTTTATGGGTCCAGTGTCCCCCCCTTCCCCTAATCTGCCTTATTCACTTGGTTAAATGCTAAACAAACAAACTAAATCCTCTCTATTTTCTACTGATTAAATATTCTTATGAAATGAGTACTGTCTTCAGAAAACTGGATCAAAGTATTTTCACTCTGAATAAGGAAGGGCAGACTTACTTATCATGTCTTGGAATAGAAGAAACAGAACAAGTACTACAACTTTTCAGTTTTATATACATGAGAAGTTCAAAATGGAAAATGAAAAAGATGCTTCTGGCCACTCATTCACATTTGTGTAATGTGTATACATATGAATAAGAAACATGTTTTCTTCCAGTTTTCTATTTAAAATATCTCCCATGTTAATACTATTTCAAAACAAGAAGGAAAAAGACGGAAAAGAAACTGAAGTGAGGTTAATGGGAGGGGAAAAAAACACAGGATTCCTTCTCTGAGGCAGCAAACAGCAGGGAGAATGCATCACTCTCCTATGGGCATTTTGGGTAAATACCCAGTAAAATTTATCAGAGGGTAAGACATTGTAACATCACAAAGCATACTACAGCATAAATCAGAGCTTTATAAGTCAGTCCAAAATGCATTTCACTGGTAGTTTCAAGGCAAGGAAAACACAGTTTCACTTGCAGCAAGAGATATCAGGTCTTCCTCTTCTAATGTAAAGTAAGCTTTATGCTTATATGAAGTATGTTATCTCTGTTCTATATAAGAAAGAAAGAAGGAAGGAGACACCTTTAGTAAAAGCTCCCAAGACTCAGTGATACATTTGAGGGGACAAGGCACTAAGAGGAGAATTAAAGGAATAACATGCAGGACAAAAAGAGGACTCATGCTCGGGATTCTGCAATGCCAAAATCCCAGCAGAAGGAGTGCTATCACAGCCTCAACAGGACTTGGACACCTCTTTTTTGAATTAATCTACAATAAATCTTCAGGCAGTAGACAGTATAATTCAACAGGCATAATTTTTGCTCCACAAATAGTTCAAAATAGAGAAAAAAAGGAGATAGCAACATGACTAAATCAGGCAAGACAAGCCCAGAGGTCCTCACTAACCTGAATTACAACACCAGAATTTTTGCTGCAAAGCCCATTTACACTCCTACACAACAAGTATATGCAAAAATACAGAATAAATTCAAACTTGGGTACCTTCTTCTGAAGACCTGTCTATTACAGAATCATTCTCAGAACACCATGGTCAACGAAAAAGACAGACGAAACAAGTCTTTCTGTAACATAAATAAGAATCTGTCCTAAAAATGGAAGATTTTATTTTCTCATCATCTGTGATGGTGATATTTAGGTCTCTTGCCTCCAGCTTTTCCTTTCTATTATCACATGAGCACAAGCACAGTACCTGATGGAAAGCCTCCTCTGAGCAGACACTGGTGGATTATGTCCACTTGTCTGCTGCATGGCTAGAGCTGGAGACACGACATGTGTGACTAACCTGGAAGCCAGTGTTGCCACACAGGACAAACATTCAGCCAGTTCATGCTGTGATAACACTACATAGGAACAAAAACCTCTGCATATTTAAAATTATTTCAAATTAGTATCTACTTGGGGTTCAAAGGCTTCGAAGACTAAGCCAGGATACCAGTTCTAAGGTAGTTTATGGGAATAGTACATAACCAGGGCTCTGACATTTGTTTAAATGAAGTCCTTAGAGAGCAAAAAGTCCAGCTAATGGAAGAGACACTACTCCAGTAACCAAAGTGCCATCATGACTCATTACCACAACTGACAACCTCCCTAGAAATAAGATCAGGCATTCAGAGAAGACAAGTATTAGGTACACTAAAAGAGTACATTTCCAAGCACACCCTGTGACTTGTAAATTCTTGCAGCTATTCCTGAAGAGAAAGAAGTCTAACAGTGATGGTTCCTGATCCTCATTATTTGTATTGTAATACTCCCCAGAGATCCCCAGAGGTGTTCACCGGGCAGGTACGATGCCAGGTACTGTGCACACCACAGAAGGCAGTTAGACTCAAAGCATCCAACAATCTCTGTGGAGAAAAGACAGGTTGCAAAGAAAAATCCTGCACACAGAAATGAAGTAACTTGCTCAGAGTACTCATCAGGCCTATGCAATTTCCTATTAAATTGGGAACTACAACATGAAACATCCTATAAGGGTGAAAGGATATTAATTTCTTCTACATGTTCATCTCCAAAGCAGGATAGTTTTGGCCCTTAAGAAACCCAAGAACTACCACAGCTTATAAAGCTTACCACATATTTTAATAGCAGCAGTGACAGAAAACATTTGTGCTTCAGATTCATTTATTTTGCGTGAACAAAATGTATTTTGTTAAGCAGCTTATTAGCCTTTGGCTACTCTTTGATCTGTGATATTATCTTTAGGAGCTTCTGAAGAGAAAGCCAGAAGTGGTCTTAAATTTGAGTAAGGTACAACACAGGCAATACAGGAGGTTTGGTTTTGATCTACCTTTGGAACACCAATTTGAAACTGTATTTCCAACCACTTGAACCAGCACGTCACAAGAATTCCAGTGCTGATCCAGAAGGAGCCGGCCAGGGGGGATTTGCAGTCAGTCTACCAGACATTTGTAACTCCAACTTCTTTGTTACAGCGGTGAAGAATCCCAGGCCTTCCCAAAGTACAGGGGGGAACACAGACTGTATTAGGTCTGACCTCAAAGCCCAGCCCTTACATGAAACTCCGGATCAGTCACTGCTGATCTGGAGTTACTGGACTGGGCTGGCTTCCAATTCTAGAACTTGCCACTCTTTCTGCCCAACTCAGCATTCAAAGGAAAGGAATCATGTAAAAGAGCAACAATTCTAAGCCATTATACAAAATTCTTTAACCAGATTTTTCAGAATATCTGAAGGACTACTTACTTTTATATGTAAGAATGGGGAAATCTGTCCTGATGCACCATTTCCATTTCTTTGCACTACTTTGATTGCCCCAAGCACACTAACAAAAGCACCTGGCTATTTTCTACCTTAGTCAGAGCAGCCTCTGCAGACAAAAATGAACTGCAATGTGAAGAGCAACTTGCCCCAATGCTATTTAATTCGTCTTTTACTTTAAACTTTAGAAAGGAACAAAACAAACCCATTTGTACAGACTTGTCATAGAAAAAATCATAGAAAGTGCCTATAAATGAAGTTTGAGGTTTTGAAGAACACACAGTGAAGCTCTGAACATACAGTGTGACAGAGCACAATGGACACTCCCTGTCAGGAAGTTGCTGTGGGGAGCATGGAGAACTCACACAGATACAGCTACACGTTTAAGAAAATGTAAAAATACATGGAAGTGTGTACAGAAAAACATCTGGAAATGTAAAGAAACCAACACTGAGTGAGGGGCCATGAACACATGCCTTTTTCTGACAGGTATTTTCTCATAACCTTATAGAGCACCTTGTCTCCTATAACACAATTTCTATAAAGTGGAATCAGTGTTAGACACCTCTGAGTCAGGTAACATCACACCAAGAAGATAATCTGAATTAGGAAAATTGCATCTAAATGCTACATATTTGATTATTATGGTACAAATGTTTTGGGTCAATCTGGTTTTCACTTTCCCCAGAAAGACAGAGATGCTACTACACTGTTATAAAAAGACATGTCAGCAAGAATTCATTACAGATTATAAATCACCCTCATTCCTTCTTATTCTGTTTTTGAGAAATTTTTTACGTGCCATTAAAATATTGTTTGCTGAATGTTACTAGAAAGTAACGCCTGTAAAATTAAAGACTGATGCTGCTAGTAAAAATGTTGAAATACCTTCTGTTTAAAAGACAAACCTACTTTGTAATTTTTAACACAAGTGTATAAATATTTCTCCACCCACCCTACACAATTTTGTTGCTTACATCACATCCATTTAGACAACAACCATCTATGTCATCACACAGGATGTTAATCTTGGGTGGGGAAGAAAGAAACAATAGTAAATTAACTTTTAAGAAAGCAAGATTAGACATTTAAGCAGGGTCCTTCATGATGAAAGAACAACACAGACAAAAAAAACATTAGGGGACAAGCCAACAAAACAGAAGAAGTTTCAAAAGATCATTTTTCATCTTTTGGTTTGTTTATTGCTTTTTTTTTTCTTCCCTTGTGGCTTCCACAGAGCCTCTTCAGGGCTCTGAAGAAAATTAAAGAGCCTGGATTAAACGCCCAAAGGACAACTAATGCTAACAATACTAAAAATAATGAGGTTTAGTGGTGTAAAAACTATGGTGACCACACACAGAGAACCGGAGTGGTAAGGTAGAAAAGGAGTTTCATCATTGCTCCCTCGGGACATGCACAGAACATACAAACTGCTTCTAGTTCTCTGGGGTTCTGATTACCATGCCAAACACACCTCCAGAGTTTCCTTATTAGTATAATAAAAAGCCTCTACACATTTGTGTTTTATTCCCAGCCTTGCTACTGACCTTGTGTAAGCCAGTTAACCTCCATCTGCCTCAGTTTCTACATCTGTGAAAGAGAAATAATATTACACAGTATCTTTTCTAAAACATTTCAGACTGGCACAATCATTTTGTGCGAAGGCTGAGAGGTTTGAGAATCTGTACATGTCCTATATGCACTTGAGTTAGGTAAGGCATTTGCAACAAGTAATTTATTCAAATAATGCATTTATAGCTTTTTCTTTGTAGATCATCTATGGAAATAGTTTCAGATTTCTAACTCTCATCAAAGACTCAAATTCATGCATTGCATTGCTTAAAATACCTGGCATTTCTCCGGTCTCCTTTTAGCCAAGTGCTGCCCTCAAAATCCAGTCACTGGGGTTGAATATACAATAAGGAAATACAGAAATATCTATATTTTTAACACTGTTGTCTTCTAAAGCCTCACAAAAATTCCAGCCCAGGAGTTAAAATGGGAGTGGCTACACAGAATTCACACAGGAACTGGAGTGAACATTAAAAAACACTTATGGCCATGTTCCTACAATGTAACACAAGTTAGATCAGTAGGGGAGGCAGTTGAATTAGTTCAAACCATGAGGACAGCTCTTAGGATTCCTGGGCTAGGAAATATTCCATAAACAAAGGAATCACCTAACAAATAAAAAGGGAGTGAATAAAAATGGGAAGATACTCCCTTCTGAGCACTACATAAGACTGTGTCTCCTCTCTGGGATACCAAGAAGTGGACCAACATTACTGCATTGGTCTGCCCAAAGGGCTGTTCAGAGTCGAGGTCAATGATGAAGGGCCCAAGGTTGCCCTTAGCAGCTCCCTCTCTGTCTCAAAGCAGTCTCGAAGTCCAGGAATCCTGCCAGGTACAGGTAGCACACTGCGCAGGGATAGTGACTGTTGGATGTGCTGTTTAAGGTGCAGATCCCTGAGCAGCAGCTTCATCCTTGGTGCCCAGGGATGCCACAGCCCCCAGACTCCTGCAATGCCTGCATACAACAACTTATCCCTTACAGTCACCACAGGAGACAAAGCTCACAAAATTGACTCAGATTCTTTTCTTCCTCAGTTTTCTACCTGGTTTTCTTTAACTGCTACTGCTGTCTGTCTCAGGTGGCCTGGAGTGGAAAAAGCTCTCATTTTATGATGAAATATGTAGGACCAGGTGAGGCCCTGGCTCTGCAGAGAACCAAACAAATGGCCAAGAGCAGCTCGTGTTCCTACTGAGGGTGTAAACTCTGCTCAGTACCATTCCCAGCTATGCCAGCTGTACGAGACACACACACAAGCACTTGCTTTACCCGACACTAAACTCACACCTCGCAAACAAATTATTTAACTACTCTATCCCCCAAGGAAGACAGTGATCATTTCAAATGCAGCTCCCTGCTCGTCTCTCACACACACGCAACGGCCTGATAGGTTAAATGCTGCCATTTAATTACAGTAATGGAACCTACTATTTTTTGGTTCCCTTGAATCCTCTCTTGCTCTCTTTTTAAAACACATACAGAGTCATCTTTTAAACATGTATTTTATATCCTGAGTTTAACAGGTGCATTATCCTGGTTACATGAAGAGCAGAAGTAATGATATTCTGATATTCTTCTCTGTACATCTGAGCAACAGTCTTTTAAACACTACATAAAAACGACAGGCTGGAGGATGCTGTAAGAGATCCAGGTTAACACTGAAAAGGCCAATCTACCCCTTCATTTACTTCGATGGTTTGTGTTGATTTTATTGAATAAAACCAGCTTAACCTCTTACACCAACCCTCAAAGCAGCTGGGACTGGAATGGTGAATAAGGATGAAAATGCTTTAAGTAATTTTACTGAAAATTCTATACATCAGTACATCACACTGACAGTACAGCACAGTATGTTTGTATTTATAGATCTATGGCTGGCAGTCAGAACTATCTCAGCTCTAACTGTTGATACATCCACCTCAGTGTCTCCACCTAAAATTCCTCTGTTCCCACTAAAATGCAGAGTTTGCAAACTGTTTCAAGAATGTAAAGGTCTAATGAAGAAGAAAAAATGTAATCAGAAGTGCTTTAAATTAATCTTACAATCTTACCGTTTCATAAAGGGTGTCACAAGCTTAGTCAGCTAATATTTGTAGAGTACTTTGAAGATGCAAAGTGGCATAGAAATATGGGATATAGGTGTATTAGATTCTTGAGCATGCTGCAAAACACCTTTTTTTCAAGTGAAGTCAGGAAGGAGGCTGTAGGTGGCCAAAGTCCAGAGAGTTCTATGGTTAGTTATTATTGAAGGGCACCCAACACAGTACTACAAGTACCTCTGTTAGAGGATTTTACATTTCATATTTCATAGCAATTAGAAAAATCCTGAAGCAAAGTGTAGGTACTTCCAAGTCAAAATGCATTCTTACCTATGCTAAGGCCACAACACTCCTAGAAAAATACCCATATTACACCTGTCCTTAGCTTTATTTGTCCTCTAAATGTGAAATACTTATTTATTTGTTCCGTGGTCATTGGCTCACAATCAGGCAGCCAGCCATACAGGGATATTGCCCATTTTCATTCTCTGGTATGGATATCCACCGGTGTCTCCAAAGGATGGAATCTTAAAAGGTGAGGTAAGGCAGAGACAAAGACAAATTTAATTTTATCACCGTAAAAAGGGACATTTCCACATGGGCAGCAAGGACATGAATATCATGTGTATGCAGGGGTGGGGGGATTATAAACGCATTTTTGGCGAAATTCAATAAAGCTGATTCCACCGCATAAGGTCAGCAATTTACTTCTAAAAAATGATATGATTGCAACTTTTAATATAACCCATGTATTTGCTGCAAGATGCTCTAGAAGATTGTGTAATGTAACCACCTGACCTCTCCACAGGAGCAGAGATCACTCCATTTACCCTTTACTGTCTTGCTAAAAGCAATGCACATTTGCACGGTATGACAAAGTCAACAGCTTTTACTTCAGAGAGCCTCAGGTTTCATGAGAATGAATTCTCTGCTCTGCTCCTGGGAAAGTGGAGTCACCTGGATTAGGCTCCAGGAGAAAGAATAGGAAGGAATGAACCAAAAACGAAATTAAGGAAAGACCGATTGCGCTCCAGACTAAAATTATGAGGGAACAGTGTGCTACAGAAAAGCAAACTCTAGGATTTCATGTTCACTGGGACTCAAGACATAATTTTAAACAGAACAGGAATGTTGTCTATGAGATCCTAGAGAACTATCTCATATAGGAACTTATTTCATCTTTCCTAGCAGGAAAGTATCATCAGGTCTCAAATGGATTTCAGCAGAACACCACAGATTATCCTAACTACACTCCTTGTTTTAGCCTCAAGAGGGAAAGCTGTCTCTCTACACTTAGAAGACCAGGTTCATTCTCAAAGCAAGTCAGGAGCTAAATTTGTTTTCTTGCTCTGGGAAGACTGTGAGGAAACCCTGGGCTGGATGACCATGAAAAACAAATTCCTTCTGTCACAGGAATATTTTTATACAAACGTACATAGATTTCTTCAACCATCTCAAGGTGAATCTTTCTTCAAAGGTCAAAGCTTCAGGGCTAGATTAGGATTGCACGCAATCTGCCTGAGCCTTGACATTCTGACATTCTAAAGTTTTCAGCTTTCCCCTCCCATACACAACTGATGGAAGTAAATTCTTAATCTCTCTGAAAGTGTGGCTTTTACTGCAGTACCTTCAAAAAGCACACACAACAGCACCAAGAATTCTGAAACAAGCATACAAGTGCAGTTTATGAACACAGCTAACGTAAATCTTACTGAGTCAATAAGGCAAGAGTGGTAATTGAGACCATTTTACAGATGGGCAAGCTGCAAACAAGAAATTTACCCAAAGCCAAGGAAGCAGATGTCCCATGTCTCAGATCTCCCATGCCTGCTCTTAGATTGTAGCTACAGAAGGGACTTTCTCTTGGACTTGGCATTTACTTTCACTCAAAAACATGATAAATAAATAATTAAATTTACAAGTCAGACTTAGAGGCTGGGTCTTTTTTGCCCATCACTAAGGCTAACAAATTCAGGCTTTTGAATATAACTGACTATTTTAGCATTATCTTCTAGGATAGACTTAAATTCATTCAACTGTAATCATATTATTTTTTTCAGTAGTATCAGGAATGGAAACATTTGTTTGTCAGTAAACAAGGCAGATATAACTCAAAATACACCCAATGAGCAATAGGAGTTAATTTTGCAAAGCCATTTTTAACGGCTCTTTTACATTACATAGTTACTGTCAGATAGCCAAGTGGAGAGACATCATTAAACCCATGACATTCCAATTATTTCTTAAAATTAAGCTTACAAACAGCATTTTGTAGCATGCACAACTTCCTAAGCATCAAAGCCGTCTGTTCCAATTTATCAATAATTTTCAAGCCAAGAAAGGACTGGCTTCCTTTGTACACTGCATCACATGGGCAGTTATGTCTAACCCGATGTCAGGTAGTTTTCTGCCCTATCATAAACTACTCGTTACTGGGACAAGAGTCAGAGATGAGCAATGTACTGATTTCTCCATGTATATAGTGACTAAACAGACTAGTTTTTCCAAACTTCCTTTCAGATCTTGAGGAATGGTAGTGAAGGGTTTCTTCAACTATATTCTTCCCAAAATCTTTACAACTGCAAAGAAGCACCATATCTGATTCCCAGGATGTCCTAAGGCTGAGCAATTTACCAGATTTTGTTAGCACTATTGTACAATCATTGTCACCAAAGAAGCCAAGAAAATCTGTAAAGTTCATGACAAGTTCAGACATCACAAACTGTGGTAGAATTGATGGATGAAAGGAGTCAGCATGATGAATAGGCTGGTACTGAACAGCAAGTGACAGATCTGCATATGAAAGAATGGTAGGACAGGAAGACATCTCCTCAGCAGATGGACAGAGATTCTCAGTCATTTTCAGGAAGAAAAAAGAAGGCAACTAATACAAAACACAGAAAGGTGGAACTAATTTCTGGATCACAAGCACATCCATTCTTCTGCATTATGATATTCCAGGAGTGGAAATCTGTATGTTGAACATTATCAGCACTGGGCAAACACAACAGAGTGCCACAAATGGATGTGATTACCACTAACACTGATTTAGATAGGAACTGGTGTGAGTTTGTTAGCAATGACGGCTTTCATTCTCTCACTCTTCATTCTTAAGTTCCTGAATAAGCTCTTTGGTAGACAATCACATTTCCCCATTTATGCAGAACCAAAGCTTGGATGGGAGGCACCTAAAGAACAAACTCACTGCATGACAGGTGTAGGACATATTTTTCCTTAACCTAGCAAAATATTATAAAGCACATTAGCTGTCTTGCACAGTCCTAAACAAAGGCCCGACCATCTTTAGTAATTAAATATCCCATAGTGCTTTTCAAGAATCTTAGTAAAATTTTTACTCAATAATTACATTCTCTATCCCTAAAGCTCCCTCTGCAAGATCACTT
>VWYI01036094.1:677713-721532 GCA_013399455.1 Anthoscopus minutus | reverse complement strand
CAAGATCACTTAGATAAAGTATTCTTCATTTCCTCTCCTAAAAATCATAATGTGATGTTGAACAGCTGCTATCCTCTACCTCAGAGGTGGATGCTTTTTAGTGGGAAGCACAGTGAGATCTAGATCATAGCATGATTCTGATAATAATAGATAACCATAAACCCTATAAACACTATCAAACATGCTCCATGCAACTAGCTGCAAAGTTGCCATAGTTAATGGTACAATGTGCTCCAAAATCCTGAAATGAAAAGTATAATGAAAATGCAGAATGTGCTGACTTCCTTTCAACCTCTGCAGTCATTTCTGTAAGTCTACACAAGATGTTAGAGTTACTTTATGCTACTTGAACGCCTGCTGCAAACTTCTTTAATCAGAAACCATCTCTCTGCTTCTAGCTATGGTAGTGAACTTTCTCTCACTGTGTGTTGATTTGTACTAGAAGCTTAAACACTACGCATATTCTTTCAACAGATTTTGGCTGTAAGTATCTGAATTTCAGGTCTTGAGTGTAGCTTTGCAAATGCAGATTATGAGACCTGTGCAGGCATTGGTTGGAGCAGCTAGAGAACAAGCTACCTGAGCTGCAAGTAGAAAACAGGACAAGCCTCACTTACACAATCAGCTGTGTAGCTAGCATGGTGCTATATTTTGGATTTGTGCTGAAAACAGTGAACAGATTGTATCTGTTCCCTTGGGTCAGCTGACCCAACTTCTCATGCACTTCAGCCTCCTCACTGCTGGGGTGAGAAGTGGAAAAGGCCTTGGCTCTATGTGTAAGCAGTGCTCTCATATATAGCTGTACTATATATGTATATATGTACTATATGTAAAACATCTCTGTACTACCAACACTGTCTTCAGCACAAATCCACCACAGCCCACACTAGCCACTATGGAGAGGTCAACACCAGCACTACAGTGAAATAAAGCCCATTTCTTCACCACTCTCAAATCCATATCCTGACAGGAATTTTGAAGAGAAGCCTAGCATTCCTTGAACAGTCAACACTTACAATCTAATCCCACATTTGTGTATCAAACATGGTATTTCTAGAAAAGCATAAGGTTTAGAGAGCCAGAACAGTTTGGCCTAAATAGGTATTTTGACACCATAGGTTACTAACTCCGTTTTTCCAGCTGAGCTGGCACTGGACTCTATCAGCTTGCATTGTATTTTCTTCTCAAGAAAAGCCTTTGCAAAAACTGTTTGAGCTTCACTGAGACATGTTAAAGAATTAATTACAAAGTAAAGCTGAAGGAGAAAATTAATTTTGGAAACACAAGAGGTTACTTTTCCTTTCCTCCCTTTTCTGGAAGTGGGGGAGGAAAGGCAGTTATTTTCATCTTCATGCTGGGGGCAAGAGCTGGGAGCTGTCCAGTCGATAACCTGGCCATCAGAACAAGGTTTGTAATTAAAAGGTCAGTGACCTGGAAAGCTGGGGCCTCACTCTCAGAGCTTCTCAGTAATGATGGCACTATTAAATTAAGACTGTTATGAAATCAATGCTAAAAAAGCTTTCATGGTAACGAGATTCCATTCAAGGACATGCAAACTGCCTCATGAAACGGACTTAAATTATATAAAAAAAAAGAAGAGTAATAAAAGAGGGTTAAATTGAAATCTGCTGAAGAATCTGCTTTTTTTTAAGCCCTCCAGGAGTGGGCTGTGCCCCCTTCCCTCATGTCCTGAAGGTAATTCACTTGGGTTTCTTTGACAAAGGGGAAAAGGCAGGTTCAATTTCCAAGAATGCAGACTACAGAAAGGTAGAAAATTAAGTCCATTTTCTACTGGAGATTTTGGGGCTGAGAGTATTTATTTCCAGTGGATCGACTGCCTTTGAGCTCTGACTGGGAAGGGCGTATAGAATTAAATAATTTTTTCATCTCTTCAGAAATCACCATAGTCTGGCACCTTGACACTGGAAAAATTTTCTGGAACACTGATGCACTGCAGAAAATCTTCTGAGTGGATATTTCCCCAACATAACTNTTAATGCTCTGTTCTTCCATCACTATTATTTCTGAGCTCCTCATATGCTTTCATCAGTTACCACAATCCCACTCTGGGAAGGCATTACTGTAGTCATTTTACAGATGAAGAGAACAAGCAACTAAGAAAACAGTTCTTCATAGAAGATGACACAACAAGTCTTTAACTCAGCAGTTTTCCCCTTCTCTGGCCCAAAACCCCAGCACTCTGAAAACAGAGGTTCCCATGATGGTGCATTTCCACCCCCTTTCTTTGTCTTGCCAGAACGTAAGAGATTGAGAGCACACAAAATTAACAAGCCACATGAGTTAGCGGATGGGTAACTGAGCAGTGCAGGACATCTGAGGCACAACAGTTAAATGACAGACACATTTCCACAAGGGTTTAAGCCCCACATGCTGTCTAATTACTCCCAAGGCGCCGCTGATTCTGTGGCATGTCATCAGCAGAATCAGCGAGTTGGACAAAAAACAAACAGCATCTTTTTTTCCTTTCTTTTCTTTCAGATACTCTGAGGGGAAACAGCTGTTTTTTCCCTTCATCTGAAGAAGTTCATGATAAAAAGGAGGAAATGTCATAAATTACACGAAATGCCAGTGTAAGCTTCAAAGAAAATGATAAACGATTCTAATAACTTCATGTTTCTCATTAATGCCTCTGTATATGGGAGTTTAAAAGTGCTTAAGACAACAGAGGAATCTCATTTGACTTTTGAAAGCCCTTTTACAAATCCAGGATACCCTCACTCTCCCAGCTGTCATCAACACTATATCACCTCATGTGCCAGAGAGAGCAGTTCAGCACCACCTGAACTGCACAGAACCAGGAACACCTGATTTCAGCCTCTACAACTACTGTTTCACCAAACCCAGTCCAGCTGATAATCCTGCAGAAACTTTCATTTCTTATCTCACTGAAATGTACTAAAATAAATCCAATTCCTATACTAAAAGGAAATAAAATTTGATTTGCTATTTTGAGGAAGGAGATGTTTATAAAAAAAGAAGAAAGTATTGTAATTCTAGGCAGAACCACCTCTGTGAGTCTTAGAAGCAAAATTTCTTAAGCCAAGTTAGGCTTGCAGGACCTTTTTCAACTGGCAGTGAGGACTTCTCTACCAGACAGCCTTAACTGGGGATAAACTTTACCACAGCAACTGTACATCAGAGAATAGGAGGAACAGCCTACCAAGCCCTGTAGTCCTTCATCTACCCGTGACTAAACCAGCCATGACATCTACATTTCAAGAACTAACTCCATCTACTAGACCACACAGGTACCATGCCAGCACCAAACATAGGCCACATTCCATATGGATAGACACTACTGGACCCTACTCCTTCCTATCTCCTATGGTAAGTTTAGAAAAAAAACCAATTAGCACAGAGAGAAGGAGGGGTAATTAACAAACAGGAATAATCATTTCTACAAACAATTTCTCCTCTTTAGCAATTATTACCCAAGTAATTCATAAGAAGTATTAGTCCAGCCACAGTTTCTCTGTGCCTCCATCTCCCCACCTTTCCTCTTCTCCCAGTCAGGGATTTATTGAAATTAAACAGATTAGATGGAGCTCCTGATACGAAAAACTGTTCAGCAAAGCCTGTGGTGGGGAAGTGCAGAGCAAACACCAGAGACATTTGTCTCTAAATTGCTCTAAATACCTTCTGCAAATGAAATTCTAACCCAGCTGTGTTGAGAGAGAAAATGAGGACTAACTGGTCATTGTCAGCACAGAAGAAGATCAGGCAGTTATAATATTGCACGATATACTGGGGGCTAAGGATCTCTCGGCAACAATAGATTTTGTATCAGGTTACCCTGGGTAATCAGCACAGCTTTTAGGCTCAGCTTTCCCTTGCTTCATTGCTTCGATGATAGAGTTGAAATCCCCGAGCTTTTATGATTAATTACTCCCAGTAGGTCCACGTATTTCAAGGAAAAACTCACAGTGCACAGCGACCAACAGGCTCCAAATCTTAATGTCATCCTGACGGCAGGGCAGGGCAAGCAACATACTTACATGATTGGAATGTCCTCTTAACTGGCACTAGGACAAGTAGTGAGAAGATCACACTCAAAATTATGTGCCCGTGAACTACTTGTCATGACATCATTGACAAAACACAAGGCTGCCATTCCCTTCAAGGTCCTCTGCTATTCAAGATAAGCAAAGTGGTGCATATACTTGAACTCTCCATCTTGTGACTTCAGGTCTCAGGCATCCCAATAAGTAGTTCGTAACTCCAAACAGAAAAACATGTATTTCATAGGCTTCCCTACTTTTCAAAGCTCAAGATCTTTAGCTCTAGAATTTGATGTACTTTCTAGTACTTATGACTTCAATGTATATATGGGTCACTCCCCTCTGAAGTTTGGAATCTGTATTTTCAGTATCATTTCAACATCTTACAGTGCTCCACAATGCATGTAATTAACTTCAAGTTTAAACTGTCATTATTTACATCTTGTGGTAAGCAATATGGTCCCAGGATTGCAGCAAAATATGGAGTGAACATCACGTGGAATGCACTGCAAGTTGTGGAGTAAAAACTTCAGAAATAAAATAGGAACAAAAGACAGTTCCACTGCGAGTCAGAAAGTAAAATAAATTCTCTGTAGGCAATGACCAAAGTATGCTGTACCTCACTAAGACGATATAGGATTTGTCAGGGTCTGTTCTATGCCTGCTATAGGAAAGAGCTAAACTCAGTCAGTAGTTTACCATTTCAGCCTGAAAGTCAGGTTGACCCCAAGCTTGACCTTAACCTGACCTTGTTGACTTTTACCAGGTTCTTTGCCTCTCTCTGGCTCTCTTTGGAAACATTTGACCTTTTCACCCAGAGAGTGGCCATTCTAAAGCCAGTGGCAGTAAGGTTTGAACTGACCAGCCAGTCCACAACTCTGAACTGTCCTCACTGCAGAAAAGATCTGATAACAGTTAACCCAGAAACTTCCCATGTGTCTTTTGTATTCTACAATTCCACATCTGGTGCAAATATTGAATTAGTCAGTTGGGAAGCAAAGAGGCTGATATTTCTTATAAATATCAGATCTTCTTTTGAGACAGGCTAATTGCCTTGTCCATAACACCTAATGTTCCACAGCAATACATTTTGACTTTACACTAATTCAAGGTCCCTCATTATCACTGAGATCACAACCCAAAGAGCTCATACCTTTCTTCTTCAGGAACGCTCTTCTGGTTGCAAGTGGACTTTGGCGGACCCGTGGATTCTGTAAAAATTTCACTGCTGTCACAATCTGAGGAGGGTAGGAGGATTGGAGAAAAAGAAGAGAGAAAAAATCCAAGTTAGGTATGGTCAAATCTCTATTTTATATTAAGCATTGTGTACTGCAAGGTAAGACAACAAACCCATCGCACCCATCACACAGAGATAGTCTGGAGACAACACCAACTTTCAAAAATGGTTCAGCAACTATCAGAGCTTGTGGTTTGACTCTAAACAGACAGCACAACTATGATGTTTCAACCTGGAATTTTCTTGTCTAATCACTTTGGGAGCAGGTCTACCTGTACCAAAAAACTCCTTTAAGATTACCAGGTGTTTCTGTTTATATTGTGACCTTCTTACCTAAGTTGGCTCCTGCAGTTAAAGCCAACCTTGAGTCAATGCATGTGATCTGTAACAGTTGGTTTATTGTAAGAATGCTTCCCTTCTATCTGACTTAAAGCTCCCTGCAGATTCTAAGAGATTAAGGCCTTTTCTGCCATCATTCTAATTTATTGAAAGCAATAAATAAACCTCAGCTTCTCATGACTAGAGAAGAAGTGACTTCGCATGTTTTGGATCACATAACATCAAAAAAGTCACTCTGAATGACACAAATGGGTAGGCAAATAGTTATATTTATATTCCACACCAGGAAAAGCCACAGATGACTTTTGTCTACAAACTGACTTCTATATCCTTCTTTAAGGTGACAGAGAACTTAAAACAGAGCACTTATACAAGCAAAGGGTAAACTCTGGGATAACACTCAACAGCATCAACAACAACAGCACATTTACATTTCCACTTAGTACCAGTGAAAGTTATTTCATTTTTTTCTTCATATGGTAGTTCCATTTTCCACATACTTCCCTATATTGTTATACATATTATTACATGTTACTGCAGCAGTGATTCACTCCACTTTTATACAAAAACATCTGTTCTGATTGTGGCATCATGAGGAATAATGTGCTAACAGCACATCCATGTGAACTAGTAGAAGAGATTACTTCCCTTCTCTAGAGCTAAAATTAACTATTCTAATATAACAGACCCGTGTTATTCAGGTCTTTAAGAGTTCATCTTAAAATACAGTTTCTGGAATTCAGTTCCAAGGTTTTACAAAACTTTGACAGAGGAAAAAGAAGGGAAAATACAGCATCACTCCTGAAGTCACTAAGTTTCGCTTTGTGTTTGAATCAAACGCTTCAAATATGCATTTCTGGTCAGAGAGCAAAGTTCTGATGGGTTTAATGGCACTTTCACTGTACTCCTCAGTGCATTCCATCAATGTTTTTTTCTTTTAAATTGCATCTCTTATTTCTTTAAATACATTAATCAGGCTAGTGTAGGCAAAACGGATCCATTGGACAATGCAATAAACATGAATTATCATCTATCCAACATGCATAATGGCTTAAAAATACATAATAGCAGGTGTAGTTTAAATGATTAGTTATTACACCTGTGGTGGGTCTGATTCAATTGGGGAAAATCATCTTTAATAGGTTAAAAGGTTTAGATCACCAGGCTTCCCTTAAAGTGGCTGTAGAGAGGGTATGATGGAGTACGCTGTCATTACTAATTCATTTAAGAAAAACATGGGGGATACAGCAAAGAACAGCATAAACGAGCGAATCCAATTTAAACATCAGGTAAAGCAGAAAACACCTTTTAAAAAAGCATGATAAATGAATTTTGAAGAGAGATGAAATTGACATATTTATTTTAACGGGAATTTGACAAAGTCCCAGCACACTTCAAAGTTGGGAGAATAAAATGAATGGGATATTTTTAATTCTTTTCATTTTCTTGCTTTCCTGCATTTTTTTTCCTTAAGTTACATTCAGTAATGTTGAACCACAAAACAGTAGAGCAAAACACCCCACATAAAGTACACTTTGGCTTCATTTATGTGCACTTGATCTGTCTCCAGCTGAAATGCAGGTGACAGGCAAATCGCGGATTTAAACTGTGCTGATATTGCTATGCCAGATGCAGAAATATAAAGCGCCCAAACTAACAACCTTCTGATAATATGCTGAATAAGAAAGATGCCCAAATGAGCAGACCGACAGACATGTGAACATATCAAAGCCACTCTCCTTCTAACAATAATTACTTGTTTGTGTCTTCAGATACTCCTTAACGCTCCCTCCCACATTTAGTGAGATAGACACAAACGGCCTGCAGACTTGCAGTTCTGCAAGCTCTTATATTTAATTTTCAATTTTTAAGTATTACAAAACCTATGAGAAATAAGCAGTATTTTTCATTCTGCTATTTCAATCACAACCATGTGAACATTTCATTGATTCTAACCCTTTATTAAAGCTTCTTTTTGCCTTATAAAAATGTAAACATTACAGTAGTAAATTTCAGTCCAAAATAAACTTCTATTTTATCTCTTCCCTGCATTACTTCCTCCATTATTCACAGCCTTTTAACTCTTAAAATGAAATTACAAGCAACAACAAATTCCATAAAAAGAATCCTGGACATGTATTCCTCCCTCCAGTAATCCCATGTTTCTCATGCTGTGTTTGCATCTACCCCTGAACATTTGTTCCTATAGGCTGAGCCAAAATGTCTTCATTTTTATAATTAATCTTGTATACACAAGTAACTTACAAAGCAATTTTGGCCATGTCAAAATGCCAATATTTTCAACAAACATACACAAGGATTTCCCTACCTTCTATGGATCATTTTCTTTGCACAAACAAGAGCAACTGCACTCCATAATTTAAACAACAGAAAAAGGAGGAGGAAGATGAAAAGACTTGCAGTCCTGTGTACAGCCAAAAAACTTGCGGCAAATAGCACTCTGACTCAGCTGCTAACATTGTTCCACACTATTTCTGTAGCATTTGTAACACTTTTCCAAATTTATATAGTATTAGGACACTGCCAAATAATGAGCATTGTATCACTGCTGATTCTTAGATTGCCAGCATGCAGTGCCGCGCACACTGACTTAACCTAATGGATCAGGTCCATACTTGTATTAAAGAAAGAGAGTGTATTTGGCTTTTAAAAGCCAGTCAATCCCATAAACTTGGTTTCCCACCACCACTTCTCCTGCAGTGACAGGATCCACAAAGACATCTTTCTGACTGAGTGGAGATGGGTGGAATCTTCCAGCAGGTCTTGTCCTACACTTTGATTTTCCAATGAAAAGATCATTGTCACTATTCATAGATTATATTTGCAACTGGACAAATGACATAAATTCAGGCCAAATAGTCTGCTTTAATATCTAGAATAAAGACAAGAACTTTATTGCAGATGCTATGGGAGAGCAGAGGGCTGGCAAAATTCCCCGCCAAAGTACAGGACTTGGACATTAAGTTAGCAGCTCATTCCTAATTTCCCTCCCTTTTCTGATAATGCAGAAGATAAAAACAGCCTTATTTCTTATTGTGCTAAAAGCTGCAGGGTTTCCAATAAAGCAATCTAAGCTGCATTAAAAAAACAAACCATGAAATCTAAAATATTGTGGCAAATGTCTATTTTCTACCAACTTAAAAAAAATTAACAGAAATGTAAAAGATCTTCACCAATAAAAGTTATACAGGATTTGGTAAGAGAGTTCCATGTGGAAAAAGAGACTCAAAAGCCACCAGGCGCAGCCTTTAAGAGCTCTAATAGACTTTGTAATACTGGGAACCCTCTGTAGGTTATTACTAAACAGCATTTGTTGATAGACTGAGACTTTGAGATGACCTGTGATGCAAAGGTTGGGTCTGAATTATACGTTGCAAGGGATGATATTTTGTCTTTCTGAGTGGATCTGTATCTGTTTAAAAGCAACACTTCTTTTCATTAAGTAGAGATGGCCTAGGGCATGAACTATGCACAGACAGTTTACATTACATGTGCGGAAGCAATCAACACTGGCAATATACATGACGTATGTAAAAGAAGTTGGAATTAATTTTTTTGCAGTGTATTAAAAAGTAATAATATGGTAGTATCAACAAACACTCAACCTATTTCAGCCAGAGCAGAAGGCCACAGCTATAGGGTAAATTGAACTGATCAATATATTAGCCTACAGCAACACCCCCTCAGTGTACTGCTGTATGTTTGCAAGGCTCGAAGATTAAATTGTCTGCACTCCTACTCTAAAGGAGATACCTGGAATACTGTTAAGAAGCATCAGGCTGAAGCCAACTTACGTTTTAACAAGGGCTGACTTAAATGCCTGGCACTACAGTGAACAAGAAAATCCCTTGCAACAGAAATGCTGTGTTTTAGTAAGAAATCAGTGCCCTGCCAGGACTAACTTGATAAATATGGTTATCGGTGGCACACGGAAATAGTTGCAAAGCAGCTGTTAATCAGGGAAACACATCATAGAACGCTGATGCCAGCACTCGGGAAAAATGCAAGGGGCTAATTATGAAGCCGTATATCTCACTAAGGAGGCACCGCTCCCGCGTCCCGGCCGCGCTCCCGCCCGGCTGCGCCGGGACACCGCGCCAGCGCTGCTCGTCCTCCGGGACAAGCCTCGTCCCACTCGGGGATCTGCACCCCTGCACCCGTGTGAAACTCGCTTCCACACACAAGGAATTAACTGCAGGTCAGTCACGGGAGGAGGAACGCTTTAAAGCTCCTGTGGTTTCATTGAGATTTAAACGAAAACATACAGAACCCCAGGAATTATTTCGGTTGAGAGATAACCTAGAAACCTACAAAGTTCGGCAGATCTCAAAGTTGGATGGAGGAAAGTTTAAAAATGCGGTAACAACAATGGCAAAGCCCTCATGTAAAACAGTGAGGGGAAAAAAATACAATTGAAAGCAAGATTCATGGGAGGCAGAAAAACAAGATTCACGGGAACAAAAGCGAAACACACTTTGAGCCATATCTGAGATGAAGAACCTGGAACTGAGAGAATACAGAATAGCAGCCAAAAAAAGGAGGAAAAAAGAAAAATCAGCAAACAAATACACAACCAAAAAATAAAATAAAATAAATAAAATAAAATAAAATAAAATAAAATAAATAAAATAATAAAAACCATACAAAACCAAAAAGGTGCTTGGAACTTAGACTATGAGTGACACCTAATTCAGAGGCACCCACATGAAGTGTGAGGAAACTGGTCTGGGCCATGTCCCTGTCATGGGCCCACATCAGCCTGGAGAAAACGAGGTTCAGGGGGTCCTTTTTGCGCTCTACAACTCTCAGTCAGGAGGTTGTAGCCAGGTGAGATTTGGGCTCTTCTCCGAGAAAACAAGCGACAGGACAAGAGGACATAGTTTTAAAATGCATCTGGGGTGATTGGGGACCAGGAAGAATTTGTTCATAGGGTGACTCGACATTGGAAGGGGCTGCCCAGAGAGGCAGTGGAGTCGCCGCGTCTGAAGGCGTTCAGGGAAAGCCAGGACACGGCACTCAGTGCTCTGGTCTCGCTGCCAGGGCAGTTCTGGGTCACAGGCGGCACTACATGGTCCCGGAGCTCTTTCCAAGCCGACCCTGTGAGGGCGAGGCCCCGGAGCTTCCTCAGGGTCCCCGGGGCTCCCTCAGAGGCCCCGGGGCTCCCTCACGGCGGACCCCGCGCGCCCCCTGGCGGCGTAGCCGCCACCCCGCTGCCGCCGTCAGAGCCCCAAATTAAGTGTTTTCACTCAGTGGAAATGAAATGTTTTGCAAGATGAAACAGAAAGAAAATTGAGGTTTTAGGTAATTACTAGTTGGCATTTACATATCACAGGCTGGTTCAACACCTATTCATTTTCCTCTTTTATTTTCAATTTTTTAAAATTGCTCATTAAAACGAACACATGACAGGGACGGGGGGAAAAATTGCTCTTCCTCTTTTTCCTGAGGACTACAAAATTCAGATCTACTTTAAATACATTTATCTATAATTATCACATACAAAAAAGCCTTACTTAATTTACATTAATAGGGTGACCAAAAAAAAAAATTAAAAAAAAATATAAAAGCCAGCAAAAACGCCATGCGAGCTGTCAGTGTGTTGTGCCTGCGGGGTGCCGGGGCCAGGCTGGAGCGAGCAGCGGTGGAGCAGCTGAGATCCCCGGTGTTCTGCCACCCCGCTCCCATCCATCCCACCCTGCAGCTCAGCCGGCACACTGCGCTTTTGGCTGCCTTCCTCCCCTTCAACGCACTTTCCTCTGTATCTTCTGCTATTCCCACTACAAAGAAGCTACTCCACACAGTCCCTGCTTTCAACTTCTTTGTTCCAGGAGCTACTCCACACTTCCTCCAGCTGCTCCTGAAGGCGTGACCTTTCCACCTCCTCCATTCACACAGAATAAGCCTTTCCTCACATAACCTCACCACTTCCAGGGATCCTGCTCTGCAGCTCCAATCACACTTACAGGCTCTCAGCTCGGTGTACTCTCCACTCAGATTCCCTTTGTTCAATTACATATGTCTATCTCATGCAAAGCCTTAATTTTCCTGCACCCTTCAGCTTTTTAAAATTTTAACCTTGTGAAAGTCTCGTTTAACCCCCACAATACATTTTAGGATACAATTTGTCTGAAAAATGCTATGTAATATAAAGTTTTATTGTATCATATGTTAAGGACATAAAACATCCCAGATAGAAGTGTATAGGAGCTGACATGATAGACTAATATATTTTAAGGTCTATTGTGTAAATATGTATTTAGGGAATTCTAAAGCATAGTACTATTGACCCAAGTCTCTCTTAAAACACATTGATATATGGAGTAAAAACCCTTATGAAAAGTAGCAACATCATCTGTGTAGCAGTCACCTTTCAAAGTGAATTATCTGTCATCTTCAGTTTTTTATAATTCGATTGAGAACACAGTGGACATCTTGACAAAATTCCTGTCTTTTTAAGAGGAATAATATTCAAGCTAAACCTACATGCATAAATCTAAAAAGAACCAGAAACTTTTACATGTATATTAAAAGAAATGTACAATAACTATTTTTATTTGCAGACAAAATGTGCTAGATATGTATTTTTTTATATATCAGAAATACACCTCCAAATGAGACTTCATAACATCAGGCTTAACACAATAAAAACTGTTACAGGGAAGTGATAAATGCTGGAAAAACATCTTATAAGAAATATGAGCAGAAGAGCAAACTAAATGTATTAAACTGATAATGCAGCCATAATAAATTTAACCAGTGAGCAGTATGAACCTTTTTTCTAGAGTTCAAACATTTTAACTTTTTATTAAAGAGAAATCATCTCACTTTCGGAGGGAAAATAAACTTTAAAAATCCCCTTTGTGTACTTCTGCCTAAGCTGATGTTGCAAGCTCCCTGTAATCCCCAGTACCACCAAAGAAGGAATTGCAGCAAGATGAGCAGGGTGGGGGCACAGGGGGATATCTCCTGCAATCCAACTGGCAGCAAATGATTTGGAGTTCTGTTTACAGGAGCACGGCAATAAGGCCAGTGCCAGGATAAGCCAGGGACTAGCTGGAGAGCTGTGGGAGCTGCTTCCCTCATAGGAGAGCCACCACAAGGTCACCAAACCGATTCCACAGCACCCAAGAGAGATGCCTGACAGAAGGCCAAAGCTTCGGAAGGAGAATCAGCTTTTGGCAACTTTCCATGATAGCACCCAATTTCCACAACTTGCTTCTCCCTTCTTACAGGAAGAAGCTTGGGGATCACTGGGGCTATGATGTGAAATTAATGCCATTTGAGCTCAGTCACTCCAAAGGAATGCATCAACCTAGTGTCCAAGATGAACACTACAGCAGAACTAGGACAAGTCCCTGGCTCCACAATTGAAAAAAATGTGTGATCCAGGTTCCAGGGGAGCAATGACAGCACCTGCAACTCTCACCATCCTCACTCCTCTGTCCCTGTTGCCATTACTGCAGAACTCAAACGCAGCAGCTTCCAAAAGAAATCCCTTTTACCCTGTTCCCTTCACATAGGTAGAATGCAAAAACCAATAAAGCTGTAATTCATTACATTTTCATTCTTTTAACTGTAGGGCAGACAAGGACCACAGGATGTTCAAGCACATATTAGGGAGCAGGAGGATGATGTGAGGATAGAAGTCTGTGTTACACCAAACAATAGTGCCCAAGTACTTGAAATCACTATTGAACGGGAGACTCCAGAAGGCTGAATCAAGCAGAGATGTACCAGAACAGGAGTACTGTTCACACTTACTCAGATCCTTCTAATTCCACAGTCAAAGGACTGGCCAAAATCAGTAATACAATGGTTTAGATTTAGTCCAAGAGGATTGAAAGTAGAATCCATCTGCAGAAAAAGCTATAAAGATGTTTTAGTCTGAAAGTACTCAAATTTCAAGAAAAAACAGCAGTTACTATTCCTCAAACCTATTTCAAGAACCACGTTTCACTGAATTTTTAAATCATAGGAAATGTAGATTAGAGAATTAACGTTTTCCTTTCAGCAATAAAGCCCCAAACAATTAGGGCTGAGGTCAGGGGGCTGTGATGACATTAGGACAAGAAAGATCTGAATGACAGAATAAATATAGGAGATATCAGAGGAAACTATCTGGATCACCAGAATCTAACAAACGAAAGGTTTCATGTTGAAAACATCAAAGAAGCTGGAAATTGTGACAGGTGCACAATAAATCATGCAAACCACAGCAGTTGGGAAGAAACAGCAAAAGGAGAAGGACTTAAAACACTGGAAGACCTTTTTGTAAATTAATTTTTTTACTTAGAGCTCTTTGGGACAAGAATGGTCTTTTTCCTCTGCATTTGCACAATGCCTGGTCTGCAACTCCTCGACATTTATTACAACACAAATAATAATAAAGACTGAGCAGACCATGCACTTTGTTCCTGCTGTTAATTGCCCTATTAAGGGAAAAACGAAGTAAGGGGCAAGAAGCCTGATTGGCCAGAGCTGCCCCATCTGCAGGGACTGCAATTGGAATAATTTTATAGATTAAAAAGCAGCTGCGTCCCTTGTCTTTGTCCAGTTCTCAGCAGAACAGAGCTCACACCACACAATTCCTCCTGCAAATCTAGCAACTTGCATGACCAGCCTCAAAAGCAACTGAGCTTCCTTGTTGATTCTTAGGTTGCTTCCTCTGTAACTGGGGTGAAACACAGTAAAATGGCAAACATGAGGAATATTTCCATGGTAGCTGTCCAGACCATAAATATTCTGCAAACAATGGGCCCACTTCATCTTCCCCTGGGGTCAATCTAGCATTGTTCATGAATGTTACATTCACTGCTTAAAGAAACAAAGCATATAAGTGTCAGGACAAATCCAGGATACTGCTCAACCTATACAGCATTGGGCATACCAAAAAAACAGCGTACTGATCACCTACTCTTCTTTATCAAAACACCTGAGTAAGATCCCACCATCCTAAACTAAGTTAAAACATCCAAGAGAATTAGTTCTACGGAGAATTAAACTCATGCCTGCATGCTTGTACCAAATTCCTACACAGGAATTTGGGTCCAAATCAGGAAGGCCTTAAAAATCAGAGACAGTTCAAAACAGCACTTCTACTGGGTTTTATTTTTCTTAAACCTGGGCACAGCCAGCACATGTCAGGGACTATTATAATTATGCTCTTTATGTGCTGAAAAATTAATAAACAATTACTCACTTCAGGAAAAAAAAAGAAAGCAGCCATTTCCTTGACAAATGCTGCAGAAAGCATCAACAATCTCTCTGAAATCTGGGTCCACAGCAGGGAATTAACACCAAGGGAAGAACAGCCACTGCTGGTACAGACTGGAACAACTGGAAACCCAACGCTGTAATGCAGCTTCCTCAGGAGTCTGCACCTGATCCAAAGGAGCTACAAAGCATTTTTGTATCTTTGTAACAGAAAAAAGTGCATTCAGTCTTTAATGCTGCTTTGGCTCAAGTACAGGCTGGTCAATCAATTTCTATCAAGCCACAAAGTCCAAAATTTGGTGTTCAATCCCTCTAGGGCCAAAAAGGGCTTCTACACTGCCTTTGTGGCTGGAAAATCTCTTCTGTGGTAGGAAGTCAAGCTCACCTTCCCAAGAAACCATGAGAAAGATAAAAAATACACACTTTCTTGAACAAATTAATGAGACAGTAAACATCTGGAATCTTGATAAATTCTCATGGAAATTTTCTTACAGCCTAAATTTTGACTAAAATCTGCCATTCAGTAAGTTCCTCCCTAAAATACTGGCAAGCACTGTATTAACTTCCTTGAGAATCCATAGGGAACTCTGGCGCACTTGTTCTGAAAAGCTTCCAATATTCTTTAAAAAATTAAATCAGCTAAATAAATCTCACATATCCCTTTTTAAGCAGACCCACACTACACAGTCCTCTCTCTGTCTTAAATCAATGGTAACCCAATTCAAATGCCTTACAGCTCTGTCTGAGAACTAGTGGAGAAATCAACGCTTTTTATCTTAAGGGTTATGGATCACTCCCTGGGTGACTAACCCACCCAGCAGCCCATTAGAACCACCACAAAGGGCAGCTGCTCCTCCTCCCATGCCTCTGACTTGAGAAAGCAGCATATAAAACTTCACCCCTTCACATTGCAGTTCTTTGCCTGCCTTGTTTCATACTCTAAAAACACCAAGATTTATTAACCTTTACAGTAAAAACAAATAAAATGATGATGAAGTAAAAACACAGTGATGTAAGGGCTGCAGCTAGCACCGTTTATCTGTGGAAATCCAATTAGTGCTCAAGTGGCAGAGATACCTGGAAAAGTGCTCACAATCGAATCAAAAAAAGATACAAAAACATTAACCTGATGGCTAAAAACTCCACATTTGAACATTTAAAGTAATAACGGTGCTTTTACCGAGTATTTTCTATATTTCATTAGCTCCCAAATTGACGAGGAACCCCAGAGATACATTTCCTGGGCTTTTGGATCCTTAGACCAAATGTTTGACTTTGTTGGTGGTGTTGTAAAACACAAAGAGAAAGAGTGTCTCTTGCTAGAATAGCAAACTTCTTTATGCAGTAGAAACTACAGCAACAACTGCACATCCAGGAAATGCTGGAAAGCCTATGAGGATATTCTTTGATCTGAGACATTCATTCTGTACTCACCATGATGTGAGTAGAAATGTTTTCTGCACATAAGAGTGTCTGGATTCACCTGTACAGTTGTGCCTTACCAGAAACTCTTCTCTCAAAGGCATTGCCTATGTTCCTTGGCTGGGAAAGGGAGCACACTGATGAGATGGTTGCTGGAAAGACAAGTACCAACTGCACACCTTGACGGGCTCAGAAAAGGAGATGGGAATGGAATAAGTAGATTAGTCAAGCCCCCAGCAGCAGGGCCCTCAGATTAGGTCTGGTTACAAGACTTACAGAAAAAGCACACAGCACAACGTCCCTGCTGCGCCCTCTGAATACTGTGACTCTGCTGCTTTCTGCCAGCATTAAATTCACTTACATTTATTAAAAGAGGAATCAGGAGAGAGTCACTGTCAATGAACAGAAGCGCAAACTTCTGAGTAACAAGCTCTCTAAAAGCACAGAACAGGAGACAATAATATTTTACAATTTTAGGAACATCTAATAGAACCTTCCCCACAGGTTTGCTTACACTGCAGAACACTGCACTTTCCCCCAGTACCCATTTCTGGGCACTGCTCTCAGGCTGTACAGAGGAGTTGAATATACACATCCAGAATAAACTGCACTAAATGCAAAATAAAATACATTAAAATTCCATTCTAAGGTGAATTAACTGAGTTAAAAGAAGAAAACTTCCTTGAATTTATAAAATAAGGGGTTTTTTTTCATCTATTTTTTATAGTCTTAAGTCCTTATCACCTCTGCAGGGATATCTCATGACAGATCACTGTCAGGATTTTTTCTTAATGCTAATCCTTACCTTCCTTTCTTTGTCATATGAATCCACTGCTCAGAAATAAATTCAAGATTCAAGAATATCAAATGAACAACTTGGGCTGTACTGGGTACCAAAAAATAGTTATTTTCTGACTTTACTGTTTCCCTGGGCTGCCACTCCAGCTCAAATGTTCTGAACAGTCTGGCCATATTTGTGGTATTCCCTTTCTGCAGAGAATATTAATGAATTAGCTTTCACATGCTACAGAGCGCAACTTATATTTAGGGAGAAATTTCTACATCTCTTTAACTTTTGCGCTTGGTATGTAACAAATTACAAAGAGGAATAAGATACCCAGAATTTGAATGCTGAAATATAAAATGTTTAACATAAAAAATTGAAGAAAAAAATCCTGTAACAAACAGACCCAACACAGTAATATTTAGATTGTTCCCCTCCTCTCCATCCCCTGTAACCAACAGGGATGAGAATGGAGTGAAAATCAGTGGTGATAGACCTCGTGCTCTTGTCTGGAGTATAAAGAGTCCTGGTTTATTATTCTGCATTTGCATGTGGCAGAAAATGTGTAAATGTTTTAATAATACAAAAATCCCAATAGAGAGGAGGGGGAGAATATGAAAGAAAGAAATACAAGGGCATTTACTTTCTTGAGAGTGAGATAGAAAGGAAAAGAGAGAAGAAAGATTACATGATAAAAAGATGACAAGGCAAGCTTTTCTGGGGTATATCTGGAAAAAGCTAAAAGAGAAATCATTAGGAAGCCCATGGTGCATCTACAGTGATACAGTGCAGATCAATTCATTTAACACTGCCCTGTACATTTACAGAAAAGTACTTTTGATATAATAAAGGCTCATAAACACACAGAAATTGGGTTAGACCTGTTTCAAATTCCTGCCAAACAATGGTTCAAAAAAATGAAGCTCTATTTTAATTAGCTCGACTCAAGAGTGATTTGATAACAGCAGATGCTGTCTGGATGCTTTCAGCTTGATAGGCTCCACATACATGAACTTAAGAGTGGCTTTGATGCAATTAGTTATCTCTCTCTCCTTTAACATGTGTTAAGCTGAACCAATGGCCTGTGTCTATTTAACATCTTGAACTAGAGGGGTATTGACACTCCTCGTCATTCTCCTCCAAAGGAGAGGAGCTGAAGTGAAGCAGCTTATTTGGGGCTTACCCACAGTTCCAGCAACTTGAGGACAGAGAGGATCAGGCACCAGTTCACTGCTCACAATGTAATATTAAGATCTTAACATTAGGTCTGTTCTACAACAAACCACATTTCCTGCCACATCATATTTACAGGCTTGGTTAGTCCCAGTCAAAAAACCTTCCCTGTCAATTGCTGCTTCAACTCATGTCACTTTCTGTAAAAACAAGAGGGATTCAATAACAATTCCATACATCCCTGTCAATCCTACATTCCCAGAATATACTCCATAGACACACTGCACCATAAGAGTGGCTTCCATGCAATCATGGTAGTGCTCTCCCACCTACTGTCCACCACTTTTAGAGACAACTTCCATTCCTGGAAATATTTGTGCACTGACATCTTAGAGGCCCCTTTGCCTTTCTGAAGGGATGTACCTAGCTCACTATGCAGCCAGAAAGCACGGGCATTTGCTAAAGGACACATGCAACATAGGAGCTGCTTTAATGCATCAGGGACAAGGCTAATAGGAGGTCTTGATTTGTTAATTATCTGTCAGTTTGTCACAGCTGGGCTGCAAGGAGTGGGTGAGGGGGAATCTTTCTGCTTGGTTCTTTCTCTAAATGCTGAATTAGGCTGTCAAAACCTTCATCCTACCATAAGACGCTGTGAAAAGAAGAGCCAGACTATCCTTTTCTTCCTCCTTTTCCCAGCAGGATATGCTGCTTCAGATGTCCTACCCTCCCACCATGACTGCAGAAATGTATACTGCATAGAGAAAATGACCTTCACACCATCACACCATGCCCCATTTAGTCAAGGGACATTAGCAGACCTGAGCAGAATAAATCAGAGAGGAAATCCCAGTGCCAGGGGAGCTCACGGGAGGCATTTATTTCATAAGGAGCTCTAAAACTGCTACCTGTTTGAATCAGCAATTTCCAAGCAGGGTTTTGGAAGGCAGAAGGCCTGGCCCCTCTGAGAGCAGACACATAGATATACATGGAGTTACAAAGATGGAGTAAAAGGTGGAGTAGTGTCAAGATTCCTTTTCTTCTCACATCACTGCCCCATGTAATCCTTTAAGAAGGGAGAAAAGTTCAGGCTGTGAAATGGGATAATGTATGGAATACCCCCATGGAGACAAAGCTAAAAAAGCAGAGAGCAGGCTGTGATACAGCAGTAGAATTTACCATAAATGCTTATACCTCCTAAATCCAGCTAAACACGGCTGTTAAGCCATGAGAGCCCAGGGAGATCCCCACCCACTCCTCTGCTTTCCCTGCAGGCCACATCCAGAGCATCCCATCACTCAAGTCCTTTCCTCAGCAGGATTATGAAAAATCCCCTGCAGGAGCTTCCCACATCCAAGAGACACACCCCTTCCTACCACCAGCAACGCTGCACCCTTTCAGGTGTGGGAGGCTTGAGGTTTATTCTCTGTACACGGGGGCACTGCCTGCTCGAGCTGGGAAAACAGAGGCCATTCTGTTCTGCCTTTGTACAGGTGATCAGAGCTACAAACCCACCACACCTGGACAAAATGATCGTGAACATTCCTCATTTCAACATTTCAACAGTCCAAAAAAAGGTGTCTTAAGCTAACATTTGTGTGTTTTACACTTAGGACAGCCAAGGAGCACATACGTATGGTCAGCACACAAGTCAGATTCTCAGAACAGTTTTCTTCTGTGCACCATCTTCTCCTACTGGTGCTTTTCATCTTTTTGATCTAAAATCCTTGGAAGTAATGTTTCATTTTCTAGTGTGACCCACCCATCACTATACAGAACAACAGCTGTAAGGACAGAAGACCTACAGCTTCCTTGACCGATTATTTAGTCCTGAGCACTAAAACTAATAAAGCATTTTATACAGTCCTACCTTCCCCAGATGGGGGTCTACTGAGAAATCCACTGGGGAAAAATAACTGTTTCATCAGGTGAAGTTAACAGATCTATTTTGGGCAATATTTCCAGAACTTAACCAAAGAAAATAAAATTTGTTAAAGCATTGCTTCTCAAAATTTATGCAAGCTTGACTCCCTTTTTCACTTATTTATTGTGGTGGCTCATTCTACATTCCTCAGTTGAGATGGCATCAAGTTCCTTCAGGAAAATAGGAATTACTAAAGTAAATGCTACCTCTTCAAACTAGGAGGAACTGAGTTCCAAATAGCAATTACAAGTAGAAAGCTATTTACTGGTGAGTGACTTTGTGACTTCCTTTGAAGCCTTTGCATCCCTTTGGAGTTCTAACCTAAGTCTGAGAAATTCTGCTTTAAGGAACTTAAAGAGACATAGCACTAGTGATGACAGTGTGATGACACAGCATTGCTCCCCACCCTACACCTACATAAGAGTTCAGGAGCAATTTCCCAGCAGGTCCTGGTGGCACCAGCCCCTCTGCCCCACAGTGATACAGGCTTCTGGGTGCTGGTATGATGCTGGAGATAACAACCCAGCAACATTGATAATACAACCAATGCCGCAGTCAGCACTAATTATCCCAAACTACTATAGGGCAAGGCCTGGGTTTCTTAAAACATCTGTCTCTCAATCTTCTGGTCTTTAATAAAATCACCCTCCCAGCCATAGGGTGTAACTAGAATTGTACATAAACATGTGCATGCAAAAGCATAAATGCATAACCAGAGATTCAGGTCCTCATTAAAAAATGGAATAAATAAGAATTCACTAAGGAATTCTGCCTGGGTCTGATTTCCAGATCTGGTTTTGCTGCATTCTTGCCCACAGCCTGAAGAGCACTGGGTGCCTCCCTATCCCTCTCCAGCTCCACCATCCTCTTCAAATTCAGACTTCTGCACCTATAATTACTAGGTGTACTGTGCCAGGCTCCTTTAATTAACCAACCCAACTCTTCTCCCTTTGGGATCAGACTAAGCTCTTTTTTATTAGATCCATCATTAGCTCCATCAGTATCTAGGCCTAAACACGATACCTTACACCATTCCACAAGTGGGACTGTAGGGTGTAAATGACCTCCAAAGCACTTGCCTGCAGGAGAGGCAAGAAAAGCAAGGCTAAGAACCCAGGCAAAGTGGCTTGAGGGGAGGATACAACACCTTCCACATTTAATTACATCAGCAAAAACGATACTGACACTGCTCAAAATGTTCAGGAAAATGCATTTTGTGAGGGAATCTTGGTGTTCCTTTTAGCTACTTCTGCAGTGCTGAAGCTGGAGGAACAAGAACAGAATAAAACCCCTTATTTATCATTACACTGGAGCCAACCTTCAGATTTTCAGGGCTTCAAGAAAGAGCTAAGCATTCCTGGAGTGCACTACTTCCCCAAGCCTCACTCTCTCCAACTGACAGTCTTACCAACTTTTATTCTCTGAGAAGCTGTTTCACCTAATTTCTAGACAAACTGCAGCCCACGCAGAAAAAAAACCAAAATGTCAAAGTGCACACTGCCCTTTTGTGGGCCCTGAGATGTCCTGTACAGAAGTGCTCATGCACGTGGTAGGGAGAGAACAGGAGGTGGAAAGCAGAAGAGCTGGTAATACCCTGGGATTTCTCGGGACAGGCAGTCACTGTAGATGTGCAGCCTGACTTCCCCAGAGAGTTTTCTCAAGGAGAAGCCAGCCATCGATCTCAGGACACACAACTTCCAGGACCGTTGCTTATCTCAGAACAGCTTCTGCCACGAATTCCTGAATGCGCTTTAATGTTTAAATTATTAAATGCATTAATGTATTTACATTATTCAAGTCGTATGTGCATTTTTCTAAGATAATTTATGTATAAGAGCTTGAATGTCCATGACTGTTAATGTCTACAACCCTTCCTGTTCATTATTGATTCTGGAAGGAAAAAAAAAAGGCAGTGTTTTAATGCCTTATTTTTAATGTATTAAGAGTCTGAATAAGTGCATTCTCTTTTTTCTTTTGTAATTTCATAATTTAAGTAGTGCATTTATTAAACTGACACAGTATGAATTGTGGTGAAGTCTGGCACAGGTCCATGCTGCCAACGCAGGCCAACCGACCATCACGCTACTCTGCAAATCAAGCACAAGCTCAGCTCCTCTTACTCCAGCTTCTACTCCCTATCTGAAATGAAAAGGGACACAGACTGTAAAGTCTTTTAAAAACATATTTTCTTTGCTATTTACATGGCTTTTCTCTGTCATCTCCATTTTAAGTTGGTGGATTATTTTATGTTACTTATGAACCACTTGAATGCAAATCTGATTTTTTCAACGAGTTTTGACACACATACAGCTTAAAAATGTCTACAGTACCTTTTAATCCCTGCAGTTCTCAAGCTCTTAAGAAATCTAAACTGAATATAATTGTGCTGTTTCTACACAACAGTTGTCATATCATAAATCCAAAAATTTGCTCACAGGTTAATGTCCACAGGCAAATTACATACAGAAATCAGGTCATCTCCACTGCTGAACCACAGTCACTTCCAGAGCAGAATGTAGAGCTATTTAGCAGTAGCTGCCCATCCTGTGTGGCATTTTGGGACATGAATACTGTAGGAGGCAACAGAAACTGCAAAGAAAAAAGTCAGCTAACACACAACAGAGACACCTCCGCTCACTCCACCCACACTTAAATGGTGTGTTTGGGCATGCACTTTGTATATAAATTATCTGTAAATGCCTTGGATGTTTATAGCCAAAAATACTACTTCCAAAGTCCAGTTTTTACTGCCACACAAATCCACTGCCAGCTGAGCCTACACAGAGCAATAGTGACACCCGATGGCTTTCAGCTTAACCTTGGGACACAATTCCCTGGGAGGAGAATCCAGGGGTTCATTCCCTCTGTCGACATGGTGGCCCCAACTCCAATCACCTATCAGAGCAACTCATCAAGGAGCTGAGCTGCAGAGAGATAAAACTTGCTGTACGTAGGCACTGTATGCAATTAAGAGTGTGCATAAGTTTCACAGTGCATTCTGCATAATTACAGCCCTGCCTGGCACCGCTGCCAGTGCGAGCATGAACACACACGCACATACATAATGTATGCACAATATTGTGCATATGGACTTGGGAAAAGACAGGGAACAGTGAAAGTTGCTGGCTGTTGTTTTAAGAGCTGACTCTGCCATTTCTAAGGTTAAGTTTGTGTTTTTTTGCTACTCATTACCATTCTTTAACTGTTACAATTTATATCAGCATATAATGTTAAATAATTACAGGGAGCGGAGCTCACTCTAGCGAGGATATAAATGCGCTGTGGGATTCTACAGATTTAAACAAATAACACTCACAGCAGGGGGTGAGCAGATGAATTAGCATTAATATCCTGCCTGGGAGATCCCAGTGCAGTGTTATGGCTTAAATACAGATCTTTTCTGTAACAGTCAGTATGACAGCTACTACCAATACAGCCCAGCACATCTACCAGTCAATATACAGCTGCAGCTGAAAGAATGCCCTCATAATAATCCATACAGCAGCCAGTTAAAATAAATAACTTCCCTTTAACAGTCTATATGACAGCCAACTGCATTAAAACCTTCCCTTTTAAGGTCTATACAATAGTCAGCTAAATGGAAAAATTGGCATACTTCTTGGCAGCTTCAGAGGGAAGTCAGGCACCGCATGGGTGAGAGGCTGAGCTCTGGTTTCATCTCCTGGGTATGAGGGGTGTCCCTCAGTGCCAGGGTGGGGAATGCTGCTCTGCTGCTATCACAGCAGGCAGTGAGAGGACAATTTAAGCCTCCAAAGCCAACACTTAACTATCTTTCACAAGCAAGTACATTTCTTTTAAGACAATAAAGTCCAAAATCTATTTCTTTCCTGACAGGAATAAGGAATCAAAGCACAGTTGGCCAGTAGAAGCCAGCACACAGATGCATGTTTCCTCAGAGTAAAGGCAATGTGCTTTTTCTAGCACTTTTACCACTAGAGAGATATCCCATCTCTAAACAGAACCCAAAGCTCTTTGGTTTAAATCAGTAGCTGCTTTTTCACTCTCTAACAAGAAGCAACAGGCTGAGGTGGGCTGAGAGTCTGCCTCTCTTGGACTAGAGCACAGCCCTTCATTGTGCAACAGCAATTGCAACAGATCATAATATAAATCATGATAGAAACGGTTACAAAGCACCCAAATATGAGAGCTAAAGTGAAGGAAAACCCACGGCCATGACAAATTCTGTCACAAGGCCACTTTAACACTTCGGGTCAAATCCAGTTCCCACATGGATAGATTTTATCCTGCTACCCCTCTAGTAGGAGGGACTGGCTGTAAATTCGCACTTCAAATTAACTGACCTGCAAAACAAACTTGCAGAACTTCAACAAATTGCATTACTTCTTGAAGCAAATTAAGAAGTAAACCACAAAAAAAAGTTATAAAGCACTTAATACTGAGCTTTGAGTTTACAAACTGCTGCAGAAGCAGTAATAAATCTCTAGAAAATTAAATGTGTAGCTATTTTTGTATTTTCCATACTTCTATGAGATTTTACCAACAGAGAATTTTGCTACTAAGATACTACATTTGCTACCTGCCTTTAAATTAAAGGAGATATATGACAATTTTGTTAGAAAGAGAAATGGTAAAAGAGGAATTGCATTTATTTTTTTAAACTCTGCAAATTCAAAACATCTGACTGCTTCCTTTTTAAGAAACCTGTCCCTTTGGCTATATATTAAAAAACATAAACATAAACCAGGGGCCTGCAATCCCACCAGATGTTTCACATCTGGAGCCATTTCAAGTATTTGATTAAGAAAGTAATTTTTTTTCAGGTAACGGGAAAAAATTGTGTCTAAAATCTTTCACATTTTCATTGCTGTAATTCTACTTTAGATTTGAAGGGAAGACTGAAGCAACAAATTCATTCCAGCTTATAGCCTCCCAAATTAAAAATAAATACACACCACCCCTACTCCAGAAGTCGTGGTTTGAAGCTTTGACCATATTTTGCAAAATGACAGTTATTAAAAACAACAAACATGCATCACTGTGAGTCATCTGGTTTCCAACTTCTGAGTCAAAAGGGGCTGATTCCACACAAACTGAAACCTGGCTCTCCGAGGACTCGCATGTTTAACGATTTGTATCTCTGCACCACAGCTTCAGAACAGGATGTGGAAGAAAAGAATAAAAAGGAGGGAGAAAGGGGAGGGGAAGAGAAAAAACACTTTTTACTAGTCCCAGTGTCACTGCAAATAAAGGCCATGTCAAGATTTAAACCATAATAATGGAAAGGCTATAAGGTCCCTGCTATAATGTTTCCTCTGATATTCCCTTTCATAAATGTTCTCTTTATGTTGCATGCTTGGCAATAATTACATGTAACGTTTGTGAACCAGCCCCGCCGGGGAAGCTGCAGCATCTGAAGCTTCACACAACACACATCAGAAGCCGGGCATTTACCAGTTCTCCACCTTAGCTCACCCACCATCTCCAGGAGAATGCAGCAAACCTGAGGAGACAAATCATGTAAGGCAAGCTCTAAATATGTTTAGCTGGAAAGAGATCAGTGTGTGCCAATGCATGGACATGCAGTTTCCTCGTCCTCCAGCACAACCTTCCAGGGTTCCCAGCTCCTGCCAGTCCAACCCCAAATGCATTCACAACCATGCCAGCAGGATCGGTGGCACCTGGGCTTCCTCTTGGCACAGACAGGGAAGGAGCCATTCCCTTCAGGGAGTTCAACTCTGCCTTCCCAGAAGGAATGGCCTTCAGCAGCCTGAGGCACCTGCATGCCAGGCAGGTGAAGTCCGGACACAGCACCACCTCCAGAAGAATTTGGACTGGAATCCATGGGGCACCAGTACTGAATTTCCCAAGGGACCTGACACTGCACTACTGGGTGTTTGGCAGCTGACCATTAGACTGGAAACTAAGTCCATCTTTATGGAATTGTGGCAACCTGAAGTCGAGAAAGGAGTTTTCAAAAATCCAGTGTTGGGGGGCTGGGGGCAGGCTCATCTCAGTCTTGTCTGTAATTCTCAATCACTGAACAGAAAGTATTTATATCCTGTTGGCAGCATGTGCAACCAATGCGACTCCCCATGTAAGAGCTGTCAATTATGGGCTTGACTTATGAGGAAAGATTAAATGAGCTAAATACGTAGAGCTTGGCTAAGAGACCAGAATGGGGGTTGGGGGAAAGGAGAAATGATGTGATAAATGTCTGCAAACATTTGAAGGGTGCAGATGCTTAAGGAGGAAAGGAAACACTTAGGATCGAACACAAAACAAACAGAAGCAAGCTGGAAGACACAGGAAATTCTCACTGTATAGCTGGGAATCTCCATTCCAGCAAGATGTCCTCTGCTGTTGAACTGTATCCCAAGGAATATCATCATTCAGGCCATTCAGATGCTTGACAAAACACCGTAACACTGGCAGCAGAGAATTCTGCTCTAACCAGAAGATGAAACAAGTAATGTAAAGAAGTGGCACATACTTTGAGTACCCTCTCTTGCTTCTGTCCAGCTGTAAAATCATTTTACTAAAAAGCCATGCATATTTTCTTTGTTATTTTTCCAGGCTGACACTTGTCAAAGTGTGTTACAGGGTCACAGCTGGGAAGAGGACATGGTTTGTACAGTGTAACAGAGAGAGGTGCTATGTAAATGTGCACACAAAAGAAAAACAAAGAAAAACCACAAAAAATGCTAGGTTGTTTGGAAGGATTTGAAATTTAAGTGATATATGGAGAAATACAAGAAATATGAAAAGCAGTGAAAATTCCTTCTAAAGGATGATGGTCAGGGACTCCAAATCCAACTCTCAACTTCGTAGTTTGGCAAATCTTGGTTCTGAAGGTGCTGGTATCAGAAGAATCTGAAGAATGTACTCCTGTGTGCTGTAGAGAAAGTTCTTTCAGATTCTTGAATATTCTGCCTTTTGTGCCCCTGTTACCTCACTTTTAATGTGATGAACGTATCTGAGGCACAACAAAGATGCCACAGACATGGCAAATGTTTTCAAACAGCATGATCTCCCAGGTCAAAGTAGGAGATGAAGGCCAAGAAGGAAGGAGGAAGGCAAGAAATTAGGGAAGTTATCCCATGCAGGCAGCTATAATCTCATGTGGCTCCCAGGCTGTCACTAGACTCTGATTGCAGTAAAAACACAGGCAGTGCCTGGGCAAAAGGAGCCCAACTCTGGCGGTGTTAGAGGCAGGAGAGGAGCAAAAAATCTCTAGCAACATTTTTCAGAATAGGAATTTAATACTGTGGAGTCAAGAGGCACTCCAAAGAACAAGTTCCTGCAATAAAGTTATTTCAAGAAGCTAAAAAGGTAGTCAGTCACTTTGGTGAAGTTCTTCAGTGGTCCCTCCTCTTCTCGAGCAGAGAGAACTGTGGGCAATTGCTGCCCTCTACAAGCTGCTCTGCACATAGCAAAGCTCCCTCGTCTGGAGCAGGAATGATGCCTTTATCTCACCTTGATCCCATAAACATTACCAGTGCAGGTACCTCTGCTGTGCCCCCATGCCAGCAGCTGGGGTGCACACATAAAGTGCTCCCCAACCTCATGCCAGCTAAGCAAAGCAGGACATGAGCTGTGAAATACTGTTTGTAGGTGTAGCACCTGCAGACCCTGAAAACTTCAAATGAACATTAAAAACTTGGTTTTTTCAAGAGGAAAAATATCAAGTAATAGGTATTTCCTAACTGTGTGCCAGTGTGCTTTTCCAGCGTCTCAAAGCACGGCAACTTCCATTTTATCTTCAGTGAGAGATATGGGATCTCTGGAAATCAAATCACACCTAACATTACAGAAGACTCTAACCTACCTCCCTTGTACTTTAATTTCCTTGTGTGTTCATAAAGAACAACTTAGAGCATTACAAGTATTTTAAAATCATCTTTAAAGTCTTCTGACCAGTGAAGTTTGTTTGTCTGAAAAGCAAGTAGGAGTTGCTTTCAGAGCTCTTTTCTGCACATGTGCACAAAAAAGATTACGAACTACTAACTCATGCCCATGTCAGTGACAGACTGTCCCTATCCTGGTTGTGCTGCCTCATCCACCACTCTTAAGTGTAATTTAACCTGTCAGCTCTTGGGAAGAGCCAGAGCCACCAGTACATTTTGTACAGGCTGATTTAGTCTTAAACCTGCTTTGGCCTGTGACTACTCCAAGTTTCTAACTCTCATAAATTAATATCTAATACAAGTTATATCCCAAACTATTACAGTCTACCCTCTTGTAAAATTGAGACTTAAAGGAATTCCAAACTTTTCCACTGACCTCAAATGGGCTGTTTAACCTGGTATGACAGCGTTCCTTTAACTATGCTCAGTGAGTCAATTTGCATCTGTGCACTTGGCACACGTTAATATATTTGTCTAAATCAACAGAGTAAAAGGAATCGACAGATCAAGCAAGTGTACTTTGCATGAACGACAAAAGAAGTCAATGAACACCAAGAAGAAAGAGAGAAAACCCAATAATCTTGAACTTATCAGAAGGTCAAACACAAGAGACCTCTGATTAGTAAATCACAGAGCTCTCTTTGCAGCAAACCGAAGGTTATTGTGCGTGGCAGTCACATACCTCTGAGTCCCAGCTCGTGGCCCAATAAACCCAAAATCTGCACAGGAACTGCCCTTCACAGCCTGGTGGAATTACTGGCCAGCACTGGGGTGCCACAGCAGCACCTGCAGGACCTTCTCAAAGCCACTGCAGCATCACAGAGGTTCCTGCCTTGGCGGGAGGTCGTGCAGCTGAGGTCTCTCTCCCTCTCCTGCTGACAGCGGTAAATTACCCTGACTAATGTTTCCCTGGGGGCTGTAAGTTAGTTGCTTACTGACTCTGGCTGTCTGGAAATCCCCTCTGGATAGATTTACTTTTAGAGAATCATTCAGTGTATGCCACCACTAGGAACAAACCCATTGTGGCAGATGGAAAATTTGTACAGTAAACAGGTATAAATCTTGTTTCAAACAATAAAGGGCGGGAAAATGTAAAACAGAAGTGTGATGGGGAGTGTCCCTCCAGCACACTCCAGTCACTCACATCATTTCTGGGAAAAAGATTCTTCTTAAAGGAAAAAAAAAAACAAAAAACCAACAATAACAGCAACAACAAAACCCCACCATAACTCTACAACTCTAAACTACAACCTTTGAAATGTAAAAGAAAGGATAAGGATATTAGGAGGTATCCCTTGCTAAGGAAAGTGTTCCAGAAAACAGAAGTGTTCTGGCCATTACCCTGACCCTTGAATATTTGAAAATCAGTTTAACAAAGGGTGAGGAAAAGCCACAAGGGCTCCAGCACATTCCAACAAACTCTACACTAATTGCTGTAGAGGCAGCAGTAATTCTTGTTAACTTGTACTTTTCGACAGCCTGTAAAAAAAGGAATAAAATGTCCACATTTCAGTGTTAACTGCTCTCATCTGCAGCAAGACAAGAAAGAAACAGAACATGCTAAAAATAAGGGAAAAAATTTAAATAATCTGCAAAAGAATCCTGATCCAGAGATTTTATAACTTAGTGAGCAACCAAGAGAGTGTTTCACATTTATAAGCAGTACTTTCATATTTACAACTAGTACTTCTTCCAGATACCAAGTAGCAGCTAGGGAATGAGTGTGTTTTGTGGCAGAAAAAAAAACCCCTAACAAACAAGCAGCACATTGAACAGCCTCACTGACAACTCTCCTTTCTTAGGTTCTCCCTACAGCCCAGGTTCCTGCTGGAAGCTCTTAAAGGCACAACCTTCAGAGCTGTAATTTAGGCTGCAGCAGATTGGGCAGAAAGCAAAGGCCAACAGCAAAAACATTCAACCTCAAAAGCAGCACAGGATGACTAAAAAGCTACAAGACTCTGCTAACAAGAGAGAGAACGAGCTAAACAGATGATTTAAATACATTCTGGAGAGGTATTACACCAAGGAAACAAATTCCTCATTTTCTACTGGTTTAACCTCACTGAAAGAGTGTTTGTCCTATGTGGTTACATCCTTCACACATCCCAAGACTTTACCTGGCTGTAAAAAGACAAACCTATTCCAATTCCACAAGTGTTCAGAGGCTTATCAGAGGTGGCTGCTCCAAGCAGCAGGGATGCGGCAGTGCTCACTGATAAGCCGAACTCAAGGAGAAGCTGATCCTGATGACAAACGTGGCTGTAAACAGCAGCAGAGCGAGATGCTGACACTCTGTGAACACAAGGTTACACTTCCCACTGCGGAGCTACACGGCAGATTTTAATGGGCCACGACCGACAGCCAGGGAAATGAGTGCCCGCTCTGCTGCAGGAGTTACGGCTGTCCCCAGCCCTCCCACTCACCACCACTGGCACTGCCTGAGCTCACTGACCTCCTCTGAGGGAGTGTTCCTCAGCTGGGACTGTAAGGACACTGGATAACTCAAGGGATGCAGATGTGGAGTCTATTATCTCCACCTTGGTGGCTCAAAATATCAAGCGTGTGGGAAAAAGAAGTTTGGATTGTGACATGAGTTTGTAAGGCTGCCTTCTGAAGGCCTCAGTAAGGCTGTAAACCTTTGCAAGGTACCCTGGAAGACCCAAATGCAGGATACAGTATGATGTGTCAGACTGGGTCTGCTACAGGACACTGCAGAATGCTGAAGTCCTTGTGCAAAAAACTAGGAATTCTAGCATCTCCTGGGTTCCTATTGAAAGCAGCAGCACTCTACAGGCAGGGGTATAGGGTAGGCAGAAGTCAGTGTCCCCATGCACAAGGCAAGCCACTGCATTTAGCAATTTGCATGATAGCATCCATTAGAATCACAAATCCCACACAAAACCACCTTGAGACTGTAACAACTTCTGTTGATACAATGCAAGGTGTTTTAATTCTATTGCTTTCTCATTCTTGTGTGCTGATGTGATCCAAACAGGTCTGCCCTGTGAAGCACTGAATCCTTCCACTCACCAATAACATCAAAAAGGGTGAGGGGGTACAGAGCAGAATTCGGTCGAGACTCTTTAAGCCTCCCTACTCTTACCACCAGATGTGAAGTCCAGGAGCGTATCCCTGAGCACACAGCCCCCCACAGAGCCCACTGCTGGGTCTGTGCCATGGTTCTCCAGTGTATCCCTGAAAACTTTTATGACAGGGCACCATGTGTCTACAAGTTTGGTTTATGGGCCAGGATCTCCTGCATGTGTGGAAGGCAGTGTGCACAATCCTGGCCACAGGGAAGCCACAGCAGGATGCTGGAAGTCAGGTCATCTGGCTTACAGACCTGAACTGCTCATTTAATAAGGCATCTGCAGAGCAGCAGATGGAAGCAATAATGACCCCTAAACAAACATGAATTCCTAAACAAATGTGACAAAAGACCATAAGAGTTTATTATTTTTAAAAAGTTAATGAAAAAATAAGAAGGAAACCTCGACCTTCCAGAGGGGTCTAATTAGCTCACATGCTAGACTCACCATCATGAGAGTAAAGTTTATACTGGTGTTCTTTAAGTGCATAAAAAATTTTATGTAGTAAGAATATCAACCCAAACAGAAAGATATACAGCTGCTATACAGTTCCTAGGAGCAATTCTGCAGTCACAAATACAGTAAAAAATTAATTATATCTAAGGTAATGTTAGAATCTGCCTTGATAAGAACTTTACAGATTTAAATATTTAGGATGAAAGCATTGGCTAAGAATTTTGTCAAGGTTTTGGCTGACTTATAGATGGCTGGGGAGGAAGGAAGGAAAAAAAAACCAAGGTTGTAAAAAACCATATACTGCAGCTCCAGGAGTAGTAGCTCACTTCCCACTCTGCATCACCATAAAAGAGCAAACAAAACAGGGTCCTCTTAGTTATCCTCATACACAAAAAATCCCAGGGCCTTTTCCAAAATACGTCTAGAGTAAAAACATTGGATTACATTCACTGCCAGCTGACAAACATTTCTAAGCTCACTCTGAGCACCTCTGAATATAAAGACAGCTTGAATGAGGTCTCTGAGCAGCAGAAGGGTTTTTGTAAGAGTGCAGCACTACGAATCTGTTGCACAGAGCTTTCCTCATTCTCTTTCCTAAAGAGGCTCTGAACAAGAGCAAAGGGACAGGCCCTGGCCCAGGTGACCAATGTCTCACCCCAGGCTCACCTGAGTTTGTGGCCACAGATCAGAATTCATACATGTGAACAGCGCGGCCACTCGCGGCAGTTTACACCTTTTCCACAAAGCACCAGCTCCTCAGAAAAGCAAAACGAAGGCTGAAAAATGATGTGGCAAAGAGAACAACTCGTGTTATCAACAAGAAATGCTCCGCCGCCACCCGAGGAACTTACCAGCGGCTCCCGAGATGCAGCGTTTTCAGTCGCAGGGCAGGGGCCAGCCTGTGAAGCAGAGAAAGAGTGAGCTCACATTGCCACCCGATGGACACCCCTAGAAACACTCATGTGCAAGGTTCCTGTGAGCAGCATTCAGCCAGGCACACTTGTCTGTGCTATCAGCAGCAGTTCTGTGCAGGACTGAAGACAAAAAGGTCAGAACCACAGAAAAAAGTATGAATTCCCCATTTAAAACAAGGGAATTAGCAGAATCTGCAGAACTGATTTTAGGGAGTCGGCATTGAGAGTCAGCAAGACTCCTGAGAGATGGCACAAAAGCAGTGGCCACCCAAACACAAATTCTTAAATACTTTTACCATTTCCAGGATCCAGTAACATACCCTTTGTTTTCTGAACCGTTCTTCTAAAGATTTCTAAACCATGATTTACCTAAACCTCATAAATTGTCACCAGGACCATACTTATTTCCTACACATAATTAAGAGATGAAGTTTTGTCCTCCAATTCTAGTCCTCATTTTTACACATACACCTCACCTTCAAAGTATCTCAATATTTATTCTTCCCCTTTGAAAAATATACAAAAACAATATAGATAAAGTACGGGTTTACCACAAGTGGGTGCCAGAAACTCAAATTTACTGTAATTCATCTGCTTCCAGGCAAGGATCATCACCAGGACCCAGCCAGACCTCACAGGTGGGCAGGGATTCTCTGGCATCGCTTGCCATAACCTCTGGGTGGGAGGAAGGAAGGAAGGACCCACCACTGAATTCATATCCTCAGGAAATTTCCAGAGCAAAGTATTTCTCCTTAAAGAAACACTGATAGCCAAGACAAATCTGAAATTGGTTATCCTACTCACAGGCGACATCATCATCTTGCTCTTCTCTTTCTTTTACTATAAAAAACAGTAACAGAGACGGGATTTTTTCTTTCACTTATTTTTACTAAAGACATTGCTAAAGGCCCAAGGAATATGATTTCTAAGCAAAACAAAGTACTTTAAGATCTCTGGTAGAAATACTTATTGCCTTTAGAACATAATTCTAGCTACGTAAACTATTTCATTCAAGCTGCAGTACTCCCCTCTTCCGACACTGCTTGAGGCAATACATTAATTCTTGAGAATGAGAAAATTAAACTAAGAAAAATAGATAAGCCATAAGACATCTGACACTCCCTTTTCAGCATCTAAATTAACTTGATTTGTAATAGCAAACATGATGAGGCCCAAACACAAACATGTTAAGAGAGGCAGTGGCACTACTCAGGGCCTCATGTTGAAAGCTTGGCAATAAATAAACAAACATCACCAGGGGCAGAAAGGAAGTATTTTGTTCAATTCCCTAAACGTTTGGAGTGCAATGCGGACAACTTTCTACAAGCATTGATAACAGTGTCAAAACTGCAATGGTTGCGTAAGAGGAGCAGTGTTTACATTCTGTGAGACTTGGAAAGATATTTTCATTAGTTTGTTTAATTCAGAAACTGTCCCCTTGAAAAGTAACCCACTGTACTACATATCCTTCAATTACATCCCTTTTTTCCAGGCAAAGACATAAGACTCTCTCAAAATTCCATCCAAGCCCCCAGAATCTGTGAGCACTGAACACTTCTCAGAGTTCTGGATGAGGAATGTGCACCAGTGTGAGAGCCAAAGGAGACGGTAAACAAGAGTCACAGAATCACAGAATGGTTTGAGTTGAAGGGATCCTAAAGATCCTCTCATTCCAACCCCCTGCCATGGGCTGGGACACCTTCTACAGGCTGGGGACACCTATCCCCAGCAGGCATGGCCAGGCTGGGCAGCAGGAGCACCCTCATGCCCCTGACCAGCACTCGAGGGCATGGAGGAGGCTCCTGCGGCGAAGAGCAGGGGTGTGCCAGGCCTGAGGGGCAGTGCCCTGCTTGGAGGCTGCTGACCAGTGCCCTGCCCCACAGCTTGGAAACACCTGCTGTAGGGCAGACACCAAAAGGGGTGTGAGTAACTTCTTCTGGCCTGAGGATCCAACATTGCTGCATGCAATGGGACAGAATCTGATTCTTCATCTTCACCTGTAAAACCCAGAGTGTTCTCTGGTGACATATATGAGGTCTGTTAAAAAGCAAGACTCTCTCACTTCCAAACACTGAACCTTATTTTGAGGTAAAGCAACATAAATAAATGGGGGGAGGTGGGGGGTTAAGTGTGCAGTGGGAAAATACAATATCCAAACTCAAAGGAACCTGAATGTTTTTCAGGTGACCACATTTGCCAGTCAACCAGATTTCTGTGTCAGAAACTGCCAGCCCAGTAGACTGCCAAGGTGCTTTATGGACCAGTCACAGATTGTTTCAGGTTTCCTCAATCTGGAAGCATTCACTTGAAGTGTGAGGGATAGATGGCAACACCTGCACCTCAGACTGGGGCTGACGAAAATACCTGGGTGATGCAAAGCTGCCGTGCCTCCTGTGAGTTTGGTAACTTGGCCTTTCACAACCCAGATCTGTGCTGGTTAGCCAAGAGTATGGATTTTATGTAATTTATTTCTATTTCAATTTATTTCAATAGCCTTCCCTACAAATGCGCCCTCCTCAGTCCAAAATAAATGGATCAACAGAGAAGTTCATGGAGATTTTGCCAAATCTGGACAGATTTGAGTGATTGCACACAACAATGTGTCACTGGCAGCTGCTTTGTTTTCTTCCCAATTGCTCACACAGCCAGACCTTTCCCCTCCTGCAGCTGCAGTGGGATTCTGGGGGCACTGAAAGGACTTTACCAAACCCCACTGGCACCAGACCCTCAGGAACCTGTCTGGCATAATGGTGAGATGAGAGAACTCCAGGAGGTCAATGAACTTGAGGTGGGCTGAGTTTGCAGTGAAATACAAGTGACCCTAGATCATGAACAGGACAGTGTGAGTGAGAGGAAGCCTACACTATACATCTTCATCACACCTACACTGCAGAATCACAGAATCCAGCTTGGAAGAGGCCTTCAAGAAAATAAGAATATATACTATATACAACTCCATCACGCTTCTGGTTTTTCCCTCTAGCTGCCCCATTCATTTCATGTCCCAGTTTAAAAATATCTTAAGCTTTTAGTGTTTCTTGAGCACTCAATCCAGTGAACCTCTCTTTTGCTCTCCCCATTGAGCTTTGCTCTTTTATGCTCTTGGCTCAAGGAGCTTCTTCCGTCCCTTGCATTTGGAGGCAAAGACAATATTTTTGCCTAACTAGACACAGAATATTCTGAGTTGGAAGGGATCTACAAGAATGGTCGAGTACAATCCGAGTTTTATAACCCAGTTGTAGAGTGTATCCTTTCTTTCTGGTTGTATTTATTCTTTTCCTATTCAAGTGCTTGATGAGTTTCATACACAAACCCCCAATGCCAACACGCCTGTGCCCTGGGCCCGGCCTGCACATCCTTCAGCCAGCCCTACACAGCCCGTGCTCGCACAAGGCACGGAGCCCAGGTGCAACACCGAGCCCGCGGTGCGCAGGAGGTGGTTGCCGGAGCCCCTCGGCACATCTGGAACCCCGGCCCGGCCCGGCGCCCTCACCTGCCCCGGCTGCTCCCCTCTCTCCGTGGCCGCCATCTTCCCAGGCGCGGCTAGTCCATCCCCGACCGCCCGATGGAACGCCCCCGCCGCCGCACCGCGCCACAGGCACGGCGAATCGAACGCCGGCGCAGCGATGCGTACCGCTGGGAGCCCACAGGCGCTGTGAGTGCCCGGCCTCAGCCGGGCTGGGCCGCTCGGGCCGCGCGGTCCCGCGGCAGCAGTGCCTTTCCCGCCTGGAAAAGCCCTCTGCGGCACTGCCGAGCGTCACTTGATGGCGGCGCGGCTGAAGCGGTGCGTGGTGCGGCGACGGGACGGGCCGGAGCAGCACGGCCTGGCCGCGTCCTGCCTGCGGGAGCTGCGCGACAAAGGTGAGCCGCGGCCTCGCTGGGAGCCCCTGTGGGAGCCCCTGTGGGAGCCCCTGTGGGAGCCCCTGTGGGAGCCCCTGTGGGCCCTAGCTAATGCGCAGCGCTGTGAGGACACAGGTCGTGGTCTCCAGCCTTAGTCACTGAGAGTTGCCTGGCCTTTGTGCTGGGAGTAATAAAAGGGCAGTGCTATGTCAAAGGGCTTCTATGGTTTTGTTAAGCATTTTTTCTGTTCTGCAGCTTGTGGTGTTCTGGCTATTGACAAGGCCCGGGAACCCATCACCTTGGTACTGGCAGAGGATGGGACCATTGTGGATGATGATGATTACTTCTTGTGTTTGCCATCCAACACCAAGTTTGTGGCACTGGCCAAGGATGAGAAATGGTCCAGAAAAAGCTTAGGTATGCTGTGAGTCAGGAAGCATGGAAGGGGAGGTGTGTTTGAAATACACCTAGTGACATTAGGCAGGGTCAGGTGATCAGGAATGACCCATGAAACTGGTGACTCTTGTGTCAGACAGTGGAACATCCTGGCTCTCGGAGTCTGTGGATGAAGTGGACAGTGCTGCCGAGAAGTGGAAGCAACTGGCCAGGCAGCTGAAGGATGACTTGTCCAATATCATCCTGATGTCTGAAGAAGACCTCCAGGTACAATGGCAAAACCCCCAGTCCCTGTCCTTGCATCTGCCTATCATCCATTTATCTCAGCAGAGAGCAGTTTCAATAAACAAGAGCTCAGGCTTAATTCAGCTGCTGCTTTTGGCTTTTGCCAGAGTCAAACATCTCCTTGAAGGGAAACATTTGAGTGTCCAAGAATACTCTTAATCCCCAGCTATCCCTCCTAGTGTGTTCTTCCAGTTCTGGCAGTGGGAGGGCAAAAAGTTGAGATTTGGCCAAATTGCAGCTGAGATCGGCTCTTTCATTAAAGCCAGACACTTGTGTAACATGTCCAGTGGGGAGGCTGAGCAGCAGGCCAGGTCTGTCTGCTCCAGAGGGGTTTGAAGAACTGCTGTCACTTTCCAGAGCTGAATGATTCAAATTTCTGACTTCTTAACACCTTGTCTGTGGGGAGGCTTCTTGTCCTCCCCAATGTGTAGCTTCCCAGGTGCCAGGCTACTGCCTTTCCTTTGAATATTTCCATGCACTGCGAAGTAGTGCTTTGCCATTAGTTTTCAAGATTTCTGTTAAAATTGGACATGATTCCACACCTTCTTGAATGCCTTTTGGCTTTTAGTAAAAAAAAATCTGCCAGATGGAGTACCACTACAGCCTCTCAGAACTCAGGGGACTTGCTGTGACAAGAAACCTTGTAGAACATGCTTGGTTTCAGGAGGGTTTGTACATTCTATTTGTACTGCAAGAAGTGCCATGAAATGAGTTACTCAGGAACCCTCTCAATGTTTTAAGGTGCTTATTGATGTGCCACACTCAGACCTGGCAGAAGAACTTGCTCAAAGTGAAACCAAAATCCAAGTGCTGCAGGACACCCTGCAGCAGGTGCTGGACAGACGAGAAGAAGAGCGTCAGTCAAGGCAGCTCCTAGAACTCTACCTAAAGGCCTTGAAAACTGAAGACAGTATCTTAAGCAAAGTTGCAGGTAAGGAACATTTGTATGCTAGAGAAGGAGGTTTTCAACTCCTAGCTGAGTGGAATAAATAGAGTGAGTAATTTGGTCAGCTGCTGTTAAATGGGGTTGATGCAAGTGAAGTTGTAGTGTATATAGTGTGAGAATTCTCTGACCACAGAGCCCTCTCGCTGCTGTGTCACTTTTCTCACAAAGCCTGAAAGCAGAATACTGGGAGAAAAGCTTAGATCCTGTAGTCCTCCTTAACATTATGGATTGCTTAAGTTCCAGGATGCACCTAGATTGGATGTATATTTTATTAATCTCACAACCATCAAAGCTGTCCAGGCCACTTTTCCTGTCCTGTGTTTGTCAGGGGCTGTACTGATTCTGCTCCTTTTCAGAACCTGAGGCTGCACCAGGGAAGGAGATGGATGTGGTTGACACAGGTGCCAGCAGCACAGATACTTCAGCCACCACAGCACTCAGCGACCAGGTCCTTGCTGCTCTGAAAGTGAAACCTGCTCCAGAGATCTGTTTGGACAGTCAGGATCTAGAGGTGGGTAAGAATGACACAACCATATTCTGGCAAATCTCTGCTTCTGAAAGAGAGGTTGTAGGGAAAGCTGTCCTTGCTTCTGGAGATTCTGATGTCAGTAGATCTGTTTCAAAGTGCTGAAATTTAATTCTCTTCCTCAGTAATACTACCCCTGGCTTGGAGCTACTCTGTAGCAGCCAGGTGACATTGTTCCACACACTCTGCTCTGTCCTCTGAAAAGCCACAAAATAATTTTGGGTTTTGTCTCTGACAAATCAGTCAGCTGTCCTACCAGCAAGGTTCTTTGGGGTTTTTTGTATGCTTATGCATCTAGCTGTGTTTCTTTTATACAACCCAAATCAAAATAAAAACTTCTTTATTTTGGAAAAAACTGTAAATATAGATTGAACAGAAAGTCTAGGTAAACTGTAACCATTTCAGAAGGTGTTCTTTCAAGCTGTGATCTTGCTACTGTTGCCTTTCCCTGCTGTAGAAAATAAGTAACTGCTTTCTCTTTGAACACCTGAACAGAGCTTCAAGCACTGGGTGTTGGCAAAGTATTGGAAAACCACTAGCCCACAGGATAGGTGATGAAAGCTGGGAACATCTCCAGTTTCAAAGTGCCAGTACTAAACTTTGGTTGCTGCTGTTGTTTATGTCAGCAGAGGGTTAGTGGCCGGGGGGTCAGTGGAAAAGACTGTTAACAGTCTGTCTTGCTGCAGCTGGTGCTGAAGGAAGACGCAGCAGCGCTGGCCTCTGCTCTGGGATGGGACAAGCAGAAAGCTGGAGCTCTGCAGGAAGCCTGTGATCAGGAGCTCTCCAAGCGCCTTAAACAAGTGCAGACTCTGCACTCCCTACGGAGCATGTCCAAGGGCAAACAAACGCTTCCCTGGGGGGACTGGCCCAGCGCAAAACGCAAAAAGTAAGACTGCAATGCTGTTTGTAGTTAAGTTTTTGCTTTTGCATTAGAATCACTACAAGCAAGGACATATCCTGGGAACCATAGTTTGCTGGTCATACTGTGGTCTGCCTATAGAACAGTTAAAATCTAGACTTTATCCTGAGGCTTAAACTCCTCTGGTGATTTGAATTGTGTAAGCAAAGGGATTTCAATTTTTTGCAGAATGCTAGAACAATGGTTTTGCTAAGCACAGCATGTAAGTGTTCAGCTTTTAATACCTGGTTGGTAGCCAGCAGCTTCCATCTGATAATGGGGTACAGCTCCTAAAGCCCTAGGCAGTTTGCTTACTTTGTTCTACCATTTTCAGTGTAAAAAGGATGGAAGAAAGTATCTCTGGAAGATACTTTGAGGCACAGTTAGTGATCAGGGCAGAGGGGTTAGCCAGCTGCTGGTTGGCTTTAAGCTGTTTTAAGCTCCAGCCGGGGATCTAGGAACTTGAATTCTCATGCTGATTTAATCAGTTAAAGTAAATTCAAAGTCTTTCAACCTCAGTGCTTCTTTTGTAAGGAACTCCTACCTCTTGGATGCTGTGTAAGAACTATCATGTAAAACACAGCAAAAGTGGAAATAACTGCTTTGTGAGGCTGTGTGACAGACAACTTGCATTTGGCCTGCTGTGTTATTCTTCTAACCCTTAGAGTAGCATCATGATGCTTTTGTATTAACTGGCTTATTTTAAAATTTATTAAAGCTTTTTTCTCCCTAATATCAATAAAACCTTTTTATCTTACTGTAGGACTAGTTTTGGTATTTCCACCTGCTGCTATAATTAAAGAAAGGGCTGATAAATACAGTATTAAGGAAAGAGGATGAAAAAATTGAACACAGAAGTACTGTCTTTAACTTATCCAAAATGTTTAGGCAAAATGTGTGTTCCTGGTGACTGCACGTGAACTCTCACCTGGCACAATCTGCTCTTCTCGTGTGAGAATGGAAGATGTATATGACAAAAAATCTGATAAGTGAGTGAAACTTCTGAGAAAGTTTTATTAGGTACAGATGTATTTTGTAGCAGCATGCTAAATCCTCTAATCTAACACAGCCTTAAATGCATAAGTATTCTATGGCAGGCATTCAGGTGAAGGCATTGCATCCAACAGTCCAGCTTAATTATGGCATAGAGTTAGACAGTGCAACTAATAAATATTATAAATAGTTTGGTGACTTTAAGCTGATAAACAAAACTACTCTGGCTACCTTCAGGTGAAGCTACCCAGATGGCAATTGACTGGACTTAGGGGAAAAGCTTGTAGGCAACTTTTTGTCTGTTTTGCTTCTGACCATATACACTTTCAGATCATAACATTACAGGCGATGGCAGGTAAAAAGGTTTCCTGGTATTTTCAATAGGTTGTTACTACAAGCTTTTTATGTTCCAGTCTTTCTGCAGTCGCATGGATGACTGTGCTACCCCTAGAAATCTGCTTCCTTGAGCTAATTATTTTCATTCTTTGTACAATTCCTTTGCACTGGGTAAGGCTCTGCCAGCCCAGCAGTGGCCGGTGGGATCCCTGCCTGCCGCTGCTCCCCAGCCACAGTGCTGCCTGAAAATGGGAATTACTGGTAGTGACAAGTGTAGCCCAGCAGTGCCACGGGGGGAAACAAAGCTAAACACCATTACCTGTCAAGGCAACGAGTGAGAGGTATGGCTTATTAAAAACAAAATCTGCGAAATGCCTGAGCAAAAATTGCAAAACTGGAAGCAATGAAAAAATCCGAGTTACTACAGAAATAAAGTAGCAGAATGAAGGGTATTGCACATACTGTCAGTAAGAATGGTCTGTTTCTGACTCTATAAAGTATTTTAATTTTAATAATAGATACCTTTTGTGAGCAATTAAGGCATTATGGCTGTAAGCTTACTAAATTCTGACAGACTTCTCATTTTTGAAACAATAAAAATCCAATCACATTCACGTGAAAACCTAAAGATTCATTACAGGAGCTAACCTGCAAGATGAATAGGCTAAGTCTGGTTTCTCTAGAATAATAAAAGAAAATGACCTGAAACATTATTCAAAAGATAAATCATGTCATGTTAGAATCTTCATTTTCAGTCACAGCTGCTTCTTGTTCCCCAGGAGTTCTCTTTCCCTTAGCTGCACTAGACTTCTTTTTCTTCTTCTCCTTCTGCTCCATGTTACTTGATGCAAGCTCTTCACTCTTCTGAGTGATATATTTTAGCTAGGAACAGTAAGTTGATCAATCCTCTACTGAGGAACTTCATTCATTCACAAGATATTAGAAAAAAATACTGAAGAGAAATTTACAAGGCAAATTCTTATTATAAGAAATTTGACAGACCAAAAAACTTTTACTTTGCCTTCTCAAGTTCCTGTTGTGTATTTCAAATCATATATGGAAGGAAAAAATCTCCTTACATAAAAGTAAAATTAGTATTGGAAGCATTTTTCATGGATCTATATACAGGCATGTCTTAACACATTAGTGAGTTTTATCCACTGAACATCATATAGATCAGCACAGGAGGGAATACAGTGATTCTGTGATGCCTGTTATTAATGTTGGGGGACTCAGCATCTCGAGGCAGACTCAAGCTATTCCTGACCTTAGGCTACAACAAAGAAACACAACATCAGGAAGAAAGCAAAGTGATGCACAATGCAGTGTCTGCCTATTGCACTTTTGAACTTAAAACTTCAGCAGCCCTGGTGCAACAAGTGTGGTGGTGCTGATTTCTGGGAGTTACCTGGTTTCTGTGTAACCCCTCCCTGCAGCTGTGACGTGTTTTTCCCCTCCCCTCCTAACCCTGAAATGTTACCCCATTGGTTGGTGTTACGTCTCCCCGCCCCTCTCCTGAGGATTGAAAGAATCTGGGAAACGGATACCCAGTCTCTCTCTCCTAGGGAAGCCAGCCAGAAATAAAGACCTCCTTTACCCCGGAGGAGAGGCAGCCTTGCTGGTCTTTTCTTGGTCGTGAAGAACCTCCTGAACCCCCCCTTCGACGGAGCTAGCGAGGATTACTTCGGGGGGCAAAGGAGGTTACTTCGCAACAAGAGCACTGCTGCTTGAACTGCAATCAGGTCTGTGTTACACCTCACCACAGTGAGGCAGAGTGGCATGAAGCAAAATAAGATGAAAATTTAAAAATTACTGGATTGTGCTTATCTACCTCAGGAAGACAGTGAAATTGCTTATGCAACAGTTGCTTCACCATGTATAACCTTCATTCAAATGCTTTTAGGAATTAACTGGTTTAAGAATGTTGCAAGACAGAAAATACAGTTCATCTCACCAAAGAATTGCTTTTTCTAGCCAAAAGCTTCACATCTTCTGTAGTGACTGTGGTTCGTTTGGCATGCCTGCATAAAATCAAAAAACAACCCTTAAGATTTTTGCCAACACTGACCATAAGAGGCCAAGATCAAAACATACCTACAGGGAATTTCTATTTCATCACTACACAGACACTATTTAAGCAGCCAACCAAGCCCTTTAAAGCTTGAATTACAAGGCAAGTTTTAAAGATTATATGGGAGCTAACACAAAAAAAAGGAAAATCTTTGTAACAATCAGTGCATACCTGGCAAACATTTCGAGGTCTTTTGCAAAGACTTCTAGGGAAAACAGAAAGATATCATATGCGTTAAAGCACTGAGTGGGAAGAGATAAACAAGTTAGCCAAGTCGGTTATGGGAGGTGACCATAGCTGGTGATTAGGCACCACTTGTACACAAGCAGGTAGCCACACAATGTTCCCTCATATATCTAAATGCTTTTTTCAGGTCTGAAAAGTCGAACTAGTATTTCTTGTACTTAAAAAAAATATAACGCAAGAGAATGCCCCAGTGACACCTAGTTCGGTGTTAACTATTTTTGAAGCCCTGTGCCTCCAGGCTATGGCTCCTGAAGAGACACGGAATGCTGCGGTAACCCAGGCAGCAGCAGGTAGCCCAGGAAGCAGCAATTAGCCCAGCTGTACCGCACTGCCGGAAGGTGATCTCCGAGATGGCTGCGATGCTCTGTTTGGTGAACTGCACGTCCTTGTCCTCCCCCACCTCCTGGCACAGGCACCCGACCGTGTAGTGAACCGCCGCCTTCAGCCTCTGCAGGGAGCAAGGCAGGAGCAGGCAGTGTCACACCGCCCTCGCCCCAAACCACCCAAGCCGGCTGGGCCCGCCGTGAGCCGCTCGTACCTGTGCGAGCATCTGCTGCTCGTCGCCGCCGGCCGCCGCCATGGCTGCCCTCACACCCTCCCGCGGCTGGATTTCCCGCGCGGGGCGGGGCCGCCTCCATGACTGCCCTCACTCTGCCGCAGCTGCGCTTCACGCGCGGGGCGGGGCCGCCTCCATGACTGCCCTCACTCTCTGCCGCAGCTGCGCTTCACGCGCGGGGCGGGGCCGCCCCCATGACTGCCCTCACTCTCTGCCGCAGCTGCGCTTCACGCGCGGGGCGGGGCCGCC
>VWYI01036094.1:614936-677441 GCA_013399455.1 Anthoscopus minutus | reverse complement strand
GGCGGCACCGCCGCCATGTCGGGCCCGCCCCGGCCCCCGCCGCTACCCGCGATACTTGTTTGTTTTACGGAACTTCTTATAGCGTGGTCTGCAGAAAAGATACCTTAAATTGAGCGTTATATTTCACCTTAAACAGATATTCAACTACTGACTAAGTAGCTGTCTTAGCAGAAATATATATGGCCAAAAATTAATGTGAAAATTAGTGTGCACAGTACAAAATTTAACAGATATTGAGAAATAAAAAGGTTAGACACAGGTAAAATTTCAGAAGTCCTGAAGATGACTGGCAGTAGCATTGCAGGGAGAGGATATAAAATAGAACCAACTTTGAATGCTGCTGTGGGTATTTTTAATTGCCCCATTGGAAGAAGAGGCAAAGAATCAGGGAGATTTGGACTGAAAAAGTGCACAAAGCACACAGCAATACAAAGTCTTAATGCCAGAGCTTTAAAACTGGGAACAGTTGGAGGGAGAATGGTGACAGGAATATGAGTTTTGCTTCTCCATGACCCATCCCACCTTCCAGCAAAAGCAGAGAGCTCAGTGTGAGCAGCTGAATGCCCAGGAATTAAATCTGTAAGAGCCAAGCTACTGCCTGTTAGGAATAAACCACGGCAGCAAAGGAAAGGCCTTTATCTGACTGGAACCTTGCATAAGTTCCGGTGCTGTCTGCCACTCCCCATCTCAGCAGCTCCTGAACTGCAGTCATCTCTGTCTTGATCCCTAGGACTTCATGCACTACTATACTATAAACCTAACATGATTATAAATTCTATTAAATACTGCACAAAATCATTTTACCTAGTTTTGGCAAGCACCAGTGGAAAGAAAACACCTCAGCACATTTATAACTAAATTTATTTCGTTTTCTTATATGATACATATAGGGGGATATACATATATGTATGAAATTCACCCACAAGTTGTTACAAAAGTGTCCAAACAAAAGTTCTAGCACAGTACAGTAAAATGTGATATTCTTGAAGAAATATCTGAGATCTACAGTATCTTGGCTCCAAGTGGAAGGATTTCCATTAGACATTGTAAGCAGAAGAGGACACATTTCCTCCATGGCCTGTCCAGTTAGTATGGATAAATACCCCTGGCTTTGATAATAATTCATATGTATGTGCACCAAAGTAATCACGCTGAGCCTGTAATGAGAACACAAAGACAAACCAGACACACAAATGTCAGTATCATATGACTTCTACAAGTTGCACGTACTGCACATACCTAACAAGGAATAGTAGAAATAAGATTGGACTCAAAATTATTTTCTCATCATTAGCAAAAACACTGCAATGAAAAAATTACTAATTTCTAAGAATTAAGAGTTCTGCAGAAATGCAAGTATAAGATTTTTGCTTGGTACTAATCTAAAAAACAAGCGCTTCCATACATCCAAACATTCAAAGGTACTTCTCTACAAACCATTTTGGTTCAAAGATATCATTACCCTTGGTTCACAGATGGAATACAAACACATTGGGCACTGCCATACCAGTATCTCTGATGTTCTTTATTCAGCTGTCTCTAAGTGTTTTACTGATATGAATTTCAGGTACAACAGAAATGTCTTAGGCAACCTATACTGTGAGTGATTAAGACATATTGCCACTGAGACCTTTAAAGCAGTATTTAAATAACAGCATGATGTTTCAGTATGTACCTGAATAAGGTTAGCTGGCAATATCTCATGCCTGTATCCATCATAAAAAGAAAGTGCTGTAGTGAAGCAAGGCATAGGGATTCCCATCTGCACTCCAGTACTGATCACACGGCGCCAGGACTCCTGGGAGAAAGGAAAAGAGAGGGGAAAAGGAAACCAATCAGTGCTCACTCAGAGGTACATGCAGGAACGTGAACTACTCCACTACAACTGTGTGTGCTATTTCACCTACGAAATCTAATAACTAAGGCTGAGAAAATACAGCAGCAGATTCTTGATTTTACATAAACAAGGTTGATCTAAAATAGTGGCAAGACTGAGTTAACAGCAGAATGAGAAGAGTTGAGACATGCACCATGAGTTGTGCCCCAAGCAAGGACGCTGTTCTTTCACATAAACATGGTCAGAGCATCTCAAAAGCATGAACTCAGTGGGGAACGGGGAATATTCTGAGCTCCGAGGCACTTCCAGGACCTCTCACCAAGCACAGAACAAAGCTCGTCCAAGGGCCTAAAAGGACAGTACTGATACTTCAGACAGACGTGGATCATCCTCAGTTCAATTGTTCATCTGGTCTAGAAATTTGCATGGAATATTCAGATTCAGTTACAAGAACTGTTAATGATATTATGAGACTTCTTTTTTGGCCAGATAATGTGGTTTTAATTCCGCCTGCCAGCTCCAAGTCAGGACACTGTTTGCACAGCCACAGGCCTAAAGAATGGGTGGATCTAGAACTGTTCTTCTAGGGCTACTGCAAACAATGGTACTGGGACAGAGCTTTATGCTCTGCTCAGCTGAAATCCAACTGCACAGTGGGCACAAGATACAGGGCAGTGATGAGAATGTTCACACAGGGCACTCCCAGGCCTTTTTTCTTCATATATATGTGTGTGTATGTACATATATATATATATAATGTATATGTATATATGGTTATGGTTAGGGTTTCTGAATTGGCTGGATTTTTGCCTAAGGCTCTTCTGTAACACTGAAATGGGAACCTTCAGTTTCCAATCATAATTTGGTCAGTATCAAAGAGACAGATCATGGCAGTCCTGGCTGTAAATTATTGTTTTTATGCTTTCTTTTCCTTGGAACTTACCTGACAGTTTTCTACAGCTCTCTTAAAGAAGTCATCCAACAGCAAATTCTGGAGCTCAGGGTTTCGATCAAAAGCATCTTTGATTTTTCCCAGGAACACACTAGGCAAAAGTTAACCAGAAATAAATGTCACAGCTTCCAACAATGGCCCAGAATCCAGAACTTACAGTGCCAAAACTTGACTCAGCCAGACTCAGATTCCAAACACGACAAAGACCAAAAAAAATTTCAGCAGTTAAGCCACCAGAATAGTGAGTTTGTCTAGTAAACTTTGGTGTTGTCTACAGCCTCTCAGAATCTTACCAGCAGATTAAATCCATGGATTTTCCAAGGAAATCTCTAGGCTTGTCACCCAAGCACCCCATTAACTAAACTGCCTGCTCTTCACCCCTCAGCAGCCAGGTTACCATCTCATCTAAAGAAAGACTGGATGTGGCACTCGGTTGTTGTGGTGTTAGGGCATGGGTTGGACTTGATGATCTTGGAGGTCTCTTCCGACCTATTCATTCTGTTGTTGAATTCTGTTGTTGTTGAACCTCAATTACCTTCTGATGATGCAGCCTCCCCTCCACATCAGTGCAATACCACCATAATTCAGTGTCCAGCCAAATTCCTTGGCTGCTTGTCTGAGCAGCATAAAGCCTTGAGCATATGAGATAATCTTTGAAGCATACAGGGCCTAAAAAAAAAAAATTCACATTCCAAAAGAAGTCTCACAAAGGTGAACAACAACCTTCACGGTCTACATGCTCTGTTCAGCCCACATCTCAACAGGGATGAGTACAGTAGCAACACCAGTTATCTGACAACCAAAATATCCTTTCTCATTGGAAAGTTTGGTTTCAACAGAAAGAGATCAAGAGAGCAATACCCAGGCAAAGGCAGGAGTGTTGAGGGGTGGCCAAACTCCTGTGCATGAATTATGATCTCTGTACCCCATGTAGTTGTCTCTGCCCACTGTGGCTTAGAGTTGAATTCCTTCTGGATCCTTCCTAACCCTCCTTTGGTTAGGAATGGGTCCCATTATGCTTTGTGGAGATCACAAGACAATGCACAGTGCCGAAAGCAGGAGCCAGTTCTCATGAAATATGAACACAAGAGCTCTCCCCAGGATTCATAGCATCCCAAACCTGCTGTAACCCTGCACAAGCACTCACCTTGCGGATGTCCTCCAGGAAGGCCTTCTTGTTCCCACTGAATTGAGTCATTTTGGGCCCTTCCAGTAGTTCACTGGCCTGCACTCTCTCATCCTTGAGGGAAGACAGGCACCGTGCAAATACAGCTTCACCTTTGGGTATGGCAGGCAAGAGGAGAGCATCAGAAAGCTGGGCATTACTGTTCATATCTGAGATACTCAAGCACCACAGAGTGTCACTGAGTGATTAGCCTTGTACATAAGCAAAAAAAACTGTGCACAAATGAATTATTCCAACAGCATTCCTGAGGGACAACACTGCCACTCAGTACAACTGTTGGGGACACATTGACTGATAGCACTTTCAAATGATAAAGAAAAAGCCACAAATCGTTCACATGAAAATTTATCCTCAGGAACATTTTCCAGCTCTCAGTTTTGAGAACTTTAAAATTTTTCCTATCTATCAGAGACAAACAGTGCTGCAGTGCAATCTAGGGAACAAGCAAGGCTGAAGACTTCACCAACTATTGTAGCATGCTTAAATGCCAACTCACATTAACTAGATGTGCTTTGAAATACACACATGCAAGATAAGGCAATTAAAATCAAGAATAAATCAGCAGCTTAACTTATAAGATGAAATAACATTTACAAATCTGGTAGGCCTTTAGCACTAGTATTCAGAAGTCATAAGAAAGTTTTCTGACATCATTAAACAGGTTACTAAAAATCATCTGTTAGGCTGGCTCAGTGAGTTCCTAATGATGGTTTAAGCTGTATTTGTTTGCAATTGAAGACAGTATTGTAAAATGAGGGAGAAAAATATTTGTTTTTCAGGGTTTGATAGAAGCAAGTCTTCGTACTGTCATTTTGTTCCACCCTTTAAGTGAGTTGTGATATGCCAAAAAAAAAAAAGCACAAAAAAACCTAAAAAAACACACCCCAAAATCAAAGCAAAAACAATTTAAAAAAAAAGTGAGTAATGTTTTCACAAGACTCTGGATCCTCCCTACAGCAGAAGGACACATCATACCTAAATCAGAACAGGCTAATTTCCATTTCTGCAAAAACTTCATTCTGTAGTGGGGAGGAGCAGCATGGTAGGAAAATCAGGAAAAAGCAGGAGTAGCATGACTCTGCTTTTACAAGCAGAAGTTTGCAAGTCATGCTCCTGCAGTAAAACCACTCAGAAGCTGCCCTGAGAACGGCCCCGTTTGCACAAGAACTGTGGCACACACTTCCCTCAGCTCAGCATTACCTAACAATGCTTCCTGGCACTGCAGAGCACTAACCAGGGAGTGTCTCCTCCACCTTTGATCTTTGCAAGCACCCCAAACAGGAGAATATTAGCAGTGCAAGCAAGAAACACTGTTTCAAGCCTAGTACTGAAAGACTACAGCTGCAGTAAAACATTAAAACCATTCAGAGAACTTTTGCTGGTGGAATGCAGCCATGTTTCTTTGACAGCTACATTGTAGTTACTTTCTTTTAGCTACTGAATATAATTTTTCTTATTTTCAGGACTTAACCAGCCAATGCAAAGGAAAAAGAGGCACAGAAAGCATGGAAATGAAAGCAAATCTGAGAAATGAACTGTTGACTCATCTAATTTACTCAGTGGAAGCCTGCTCTGGACCTGTGGTATTAGAGCACTCTAAATGTCTTGCAGATGTTACAGCTCCTCTGCATTACAACACTCTGAGCTCAGCCCTTAATGGTCCCCTGTCACTGAGTTCTCATAGCACTGCAGAGGAACCAGGGACACAGGTGTGACAACAGGACTGCCAGCATTTAAGGAACAAGGTAAAAACAAGCCCAGCAAAAAAACCCAGGAACAGCTGTCAGGGCAGAAAGGCTGGAAGAGCTGCACCAACAAGAGCCTCTTCTAGCAGCTCAGCCCTGCTGTGGAGTCACTTCTGAGCCTGTCTTTTCCCCAGCTCCTTCTGCGATGTGGTAGGAAAGATCAAAGCAGCAGTTACCGATGAGTGTGACTGGGACTCCGTAATCCAGGGCAGAAATGGCTGTCCACTTCCCTGTGCCTTTCTGTCCTGCACTGTCCCTGATCTTTGGGAGGAGGTATTTGCCATCACTGTCTTTGAATTTGAGAATATTGGCTGTGATTTCAATCAAGAAAGAGTCCAACTCTGTCTTATTCCACTCCTGAAATACCTGAAAAAGGAGAAAAAGTATATACATATTCATACACAACCCAATTTGCTATGTCTCCACTATATCTTTTAATTGAGTAATGTATATATTTTGCCTGATTGATTATAATGTTCAGTGTTACACTAGCTCTTTTCAGGCAAGGTAATTCACATCTCTACACCTGAAGGTGCTTCCTGGACAGAAATGAATTGTAGCATGGGAAGAGTTTTAAGTGACTTCTATAAGCATTTAGCTGTCTGTGCTCACTGCTCCTATCTCATGTAAATCTCAGGAATATTCCATCCTTGCAGGAGGCATGTCAGAAAAACTCACTTCTTGTACATGCAGCAGCTTTTTCCAAGCCCAGCACCTCACCAGTGGCAGACAGACACCACAGCACAAAAAGAAGGAAAGACATTAAAAACTGCAAATCACCTTTGCCATCTCATTGTGCTCCATGCCCACCACATCTTTCATCAGGTGATAGGCCTCACAGATCAGCTGCATGTCTCCATACTCAATCCCATTGTGCACCATCTTCACAAAATGTCCAGCTCCTTCCTCTCCCACCTGTCCAGAAAGATCAAAAAATCCCCTCAGCAACTGCATCATCACCACTTCCAGTGTTTAATACCTGCCCATGGCTTCCTTCTGCCTAAAGGAGCCAATCAAAGACAATGCTGACTGAAACCAGTGCCTCACAGGTCCATTTAGCTCCCCCAGCACATGACACAGCCACAAAACTTTGTTTTTCCATTGCATGGTGTGATTTATCAGAGATGCTAGATTGGAAATGAACACAGACAGAAAATCAACCACAGATGGTGCTGCGTTTATTTTGGACAAACATCATGAGCTTCAGCAACCAAACTGCCTAAGGAGGGATCTAATCCTAAACTACCTAAGGAGGGATCTAAGCCCCAGTTAGGGTCAGTATCAAACAACTATTTACCCAGTCACAACAAGGTTCCCCAGATCCCACTTTAGCAGCAATGCTTTGAAATATGGTCTTGATGTGGGGCCTGTGGGGAAAAAGAATACACCTTAGCAAACAGGCAGGGGATACAGACACCACAAGAGAAAACAAATAAAATCTATTGGTATGATGCCTCCTTCTGTAACCTGCCAAAAGGCAGACTGAGCTGAGGGCAGTGGGCAGGCTGATAACGCATCCACACAGCAATGTCAATTAAATATGTTTTTCCCAACTAGACAGTTTGCAAGACATTGGGGCAATCAAGTCATGTTTCCAACACTGTACAGACAAGTGTAATGCACTTCAAGCAGCCCAGATATCCTCTCCCTTGGAACACAGAAGCTGTCCTTACTTAGCTGTTCAAGGCAAAAGATGATCAGGCAGTAGCTCACTGCTGTTGATGGCTTTGTGCCACCAAATTTGAACAGGCTGATACAGGTATGAAACACTAATGCAAACAGATACGGACTCAAGAGATACTAAAGCTCAGGAAAAGCCTGGACACACCTTTTCTTTCCACATCTATAGAGAGAGTGGGCAACAAGGGATGAAGTCTAATATGAGCATTGATGTGCAGTTCTCTACTAAGACATGAGTACAAAACAGCATAGCAGCACACAGGAACTTGCAAATAAATTGATGCATTCAATAGTTGTACAAACATGTACTGAAGCTCCTTTTATAATGTGTCACTACAGGGCCATTTGCTGCTGCTTGATTCACGGTTAGCAGCTTCGAAGTGTGTACAGCCTCAAAAGAAAAAAATAAGAAACAGTACATGTTTAAAATTTAAGCAAAATTCCCTTCTCTATTCAGATGTCTGTAGGTCCTATTTTTGCCAGTGGATTCCTGGAAGAAAAGCCTGCCTTCCACCTTACATGAAGGCTCAGCACTGCCCATAACCCCAGCCAGGCTGAGAAATCTGGAGCCTTGAGGAAGTGAGATGGCAACATATCTTGTTCTCTCCACACCCATGCCCTCCTCTTCTCTCCCTCAGCACACAATGTGAATTGTTGCAAACTATTCTGAAAAAGAAAATACAGCAGCTCATGCTTACCAGGCTTCCTTGGCTCCTCCTGGCATGAGAGAAGGTCCATACCTGGCACCCTCCTCGCCACCACTAACACCACTTCCCACAAACAAGATGCCCTTTGCCTGTAGCTCCTTACAACGCCTCTGGAACAAAGAGCAGAGCAGCACTATTTAATTTCATTTAATGCCACAGCCTTACAGACAAAGGTTAGCAATTCAGATGTAAAATCAGGTTTCCAGTTCTGCTTTGGACTTGCTAGAAGCCAGCCTTAAGAAAGCTTCTTCATACACCAAAGTAAGCATTAGGAAACTTCCTGTTGCTTTGACATGGATCCTTGCAAAAGTGACATGGTGGGGAAACAAGTCCTTATAAGCACCAGACAGACATGAGCAGCTCTGAGGCCAGAAGAGGCCTGGAATTAAGTCATGTGTCAGGTGACACATGCTCTGTGCAAAGATGTGGGGGAGGCAGTTTAGGCTCAAGGTGGAATTGCTGAGTTCACTGCAGAGTGAAGGTGCAAGAGGGGAGGTGGCAACTTATTGACTGAGTATTCTGATGATCAGAAGTAGAAGCGTTGTGTGTATTTTATTCATTCACTTTAGGTAGGAAACAGGTTTACCATGGTGTCTCTATACTCAGAATTCCCACCATCAATTATGATGTCTCCAGAGTCCAACAATGGCACCTGTCAAAAATAAATCAGCGTTTCAGTTTTCTCCATACATTCAAAACCTCACTAATGATGAATAACCGAGAACTGCCAGAAGAATCTCCTCCAGAAGACAGAAGAAGTCACAAAAAGAATGAATGTCTTCCTCACCAATTTATTGATGAAGTCATCCACTGCACTTCCAGCTTTCACCAGCAAGATAATGCGACGGGGCTTCTTCAGCTTGGAGACCATCTCCTCCAGGCTGTGAGCACCGATCACTTTGGTTCCCTTGGCCTCATTAGCCAGGAAATCATCCACTTTGGAAACTGTCCTGTTGAAAGCACAAACCTGGGGGGGCAAGAAAACATGTTAATAAAAGCTGCCAATGGACCTTAGCTCAGCTACAAATTATACAAGCAAGGTTCAACATCCTGTGCTCTCCCACCCCCGCTGACAGGCACAGGGCAGAGATGAACCTGAGCATGTCTTTGCAAGTGCCTTGGGAACCTGTGTTTAATGGCAAGGCCAAGGCAAACTTCAGGGAAAAGTCATGCATAATTAACAGATCAGGTGCCAGCTGAGTACAGGTATGCACCGCTGTTCTCTGGAAACAGGACAAAGGCTAGCACAGGGTATAACTAAAAGGAGGAAGTAACACCCATTAGATCATCACAAGAGCGGGGGAAAAGCACCCACAAAATTCTTAGCTTCAATCCCAAGGGCAACTAGTCAGCCTTCCTGAACAATGTGTTTCCTCACTTACCACGAAGCCGTGGTCATTCATGTTCAAAATCAGGTTCTGACCCATCACGGCCAGCCCAATCAAAGCAATGTCAGCTCTGGAACGTGAAAGAACAAAAATTCCAGGTAAGTCACTAGCAGTGATCCAGCAGTAGCATCCATACATCTGTCAGGCTGTTCTGACTGTGCCAGCTGCCAGGGCAGCCCATCCCTTCCTAACAAACATGGAGCTTTGAGTTCATTCTGTCAGCTGTTACTGCAACAGATCACAGAGCCGAGGCCGTGCAGAGCCACGGGCAGAGCCCCGCAGCAAACAGCGGATCGGGGCCTCCCAGCGCCGCGAGCCGGCTGCAGCCGTGCCGAGCCCCGCTCCCGCCCCGCTCGCCGTCGCTCTCACTCGGCCATGGCAGCGGCGCTCGGATCTCTCTGGTCTCTCCTGGATCTCTCCCGGATTTCTCCCAGATCTCTCCTGGGTTTCTCCCGGATCTCTCGGAACTCTCCCGGGGCTCTGCGGGCTCAGCGGCGGAAGCGCCGCTTCTCCTCATCAGCCACGGGCGGGGCGGGGCCGGGCGCGCCCATTGGCTCTTCCGGAGAGCCACGCCCCATCCATGGTGCGATGTCCCGAGACCCCGCCCCCTTAAAGGGGCAGTGCGCGGCGGGAGCCGGCCGAGCCCCGCGCTGTTCCCGCCGAGCCCCGCGCTGTTCCCGCCAGGCTCTGGCGCTTCCCCGCCGCCTGCGAGGCCCGAGGAGCCCCGAGAGCCGCGCCTGCCCGCGGAGGAGCCGCACAGCTGCCCAGTGCTGTCGGCAGCGCCTCTGTTCCCAGCGACAAGCAGCCTCGGGACCGGCGGGAACTGCGCAGTTTGTAATTTCTAATTATTATTCATTGGCATATTTTCTGCCGCTGAAGATCGTCCCAGGCGGCAGGCAGCCCCCAGGGCGTCACCGCTACCCGTTTGTCTTTGTGTGCCCAGGCCGAACTCGACAAACCTGTCCCTCCGTCAGCTCTGAGGCGATCTCAGGACAAAGCCTTGGCTCCGATGCATTGGCAACAACACGCACCTCTTGAGACCGCAGTTTCTATTAAATTCTATACAAATTATTTTCTAAACTAGGTGACCGGCAGCAATCTGGCCCGTCAAGCTTTTGGTTCACCTTAATTTTGGGCACTAAGAGTGAATGAATCAGAAAGCAGCGCCAGAGTGGCTTCCATAACACCAAAAGAGCCACCAGAAAAAGTGCACAGGTTACTCAAGAGCATAACCAGGAAAAAACCCCAGGGCATCAGCCCCAGCAGCAAAGACAACAGCTTTTCAGATACAGAACAAAGGAGGCCATGCAGCTGGTTTAAAGTTCTAAGAGGTTTTTGACCTGTTTTGGTGGGACTTAAATGCTTTGGGAATGCCCAGTCCATGGCTTTTAAAAGCTACAGAGAACTTTGCACCTTCAGACCAAGTCGGGAATGATTCATGGGGACAACACAGCTTTGTTCCAGAGTTCCCACTTTGCTGTTGTGTTTTAATGGTTTGACTTCACCCATTTTCTCTCATTTCCAACTGTAACCCCCAGATAAGCAAGTCAGTATTAGCAGCACTGTGATAAGCCTGATTTCTTTTTCAAGCAAAATAATTGCTCGAAAGCACCCCAAAAGTATTTAGAAATGCTGTGTAGTGTACCAGAGGGGAAAGGATGAGGATAAGCAGGGTCTCCCTTCCTTTTTTTCTCAAGAACAGTCAAGATAAGTTTATTTTCATGAAAGCACTGGCTGGTTCAGCACTTGTTTTAAAAACAAGTAATCAATGTAAGATACAAGTAATTAAATCATAATGACAGGAGCACACATTCCATCTGCTAATGCACTGGTTGTACCTTTATTATTTCACCTCGTTCACTAACAGTTCAGTGGTGCAAGGTTACCATACACAGTTAGATATCTGCATTGCACACCTAAGGCTATACAGCAAATGGATCAGAATTAGTACAAATACATGAACTATATTTACATTTTGTATACTCTAGCTCCAAATATCAGATATATTTACAAAATAAAATAAGAAAATGAAAATCTGAAATTAATGTACAGTGTTGCTGATACACTCCTTCGCTGGGATGAAATCAGTTTGCAAAGAGATTTGTTCAAGAAGGCCACTTACTCAGCATTTACCTTGTATACCTTGTGTACAGAGAGATTAACAGGGATGTGGGGACCGCAATTCCAAGGGATGTATTCCAGTGAACACTATGTCTAATGTCCAAACTCGGGAGCCATAATCAACTGCACATGAAGTATGAACAAGCAAAGTGGAAAATTCAGACGTGATCCTGGGAAGTGCTGATCATTCAAGACTTCCTCTGCTTCCAGTCCCTGATTTCCAGGCAAGCAAGAGGTAAATTCAGCACTGCTCAGGGGCAGCCCATTCACTTGGCACTTAGGAGCTCCACACCAGTTTTCTGAATACACAGCTGATCCCAGCAATTTAAATCCTGTTTCCAATAACATTGGACACAATCATCTGGTTAGTGTTGGACTAGTTTTGATTTCAGATACACAGAACACATAAATGGCCTTCTGAACAAAAGTCAGTCCTGTTCTTGAACAGCTGATGTTTTTAAACAAGGAAGCACAAAGTTAATACATCCTGCTACAAGACACTACAGACAGACCACAGACTGGGTTAGTAACTACAACAGAGAGATGCAATGCACGTGTCAGAGCCATCTGTAGGAACAGCCAGCAAACTCCTCCCAACAGCAGCAGGACCCTTCCTCCTCCTGCAGGTCAGCAGCTGCATCTTCAGCAAAACACCCACCACAGCACAGCTGCCACCAGCTCAGGTGTGCAGGAGTACAGGCAGATACATGTGCACAGGCAGTTGAGTACCAGTGGGCATTAGACCAAACTTAATCCTCTTTCTTATCTAATGTGCAATTCATTACAGATGTATAAATATACAATACATTACATAAAATTAAGTCCCTGTAAATTAGGTAACAAGCAGCAAAAAGTAAAGTCTTTGCTTTGAAATACCATGCTAATAAGTAATAAGGACTATTAGACATTGACCAAAAAAACTTTTTTCAACAGTCTGGAAATCATACTCTCTGGAAACAGTACTCCCTTCTCTTCTGTATTCCCAGAATACAGGAATCTTCTTTAAAAAGGTACTTAAAGTGCATTTCTAAAACACAGTAAAGAAGGTTTAAAATACCTAGGAAGATCCAGTGTAATTTTCAATGCACAAAAAGGACAGTTTCCTCCTTCCTTTTGGCAAGGAACATAAAATCCCGAAATACAGCACAGTTTTTCACTTGTTCTTCCCAGGGAATGCCCACCAGGCTCCCTGCTAGTGCATGTCCTCATGGGCTGGCAGGCCCACAGCAGGATGCCTCCTCTACAGAGGCTGAGTCCCCAGAGCTGTCTGACTCTGGGACTCAACACACACACAGCAGGTAACCAAGAATGGCCTTCAGAGTGTCAGGAGAAGGCAGCTTAGCTTATTTTTCCTTCCTCATTCTGTTTCCAAAAAGAAATTTCTAACGTGTTGGGCTGATCTTTGAAGTGAATGGAAATTCACTGTTTGTTTATTTGTTTGGTTTGTTATTCCTTTAAAGAAAACTTGGATTGGTTTCAGTCCAGTTTTAAGTAGGGAAACCCAATGTCTCAAATCAGGCTTCAGTAACTGCAGAAAAACTGTGTGCCTTATGTCAGACCTGAAAACTGCAACTCCCATTTGAACTCCACACAGACTTAGGTTTGTCACAGATTATGCAGCTATAAGAGATGCTGATGGTTAAAATCAGACTTTTGCTCTTCTGATGATCCATTATCCACTCAGACCTCAAGTCACCAGGAGCTGCTTGGAATTTTAAGACAGAAGAGTGACATTTATGCAACAACTCTACCACTTCAAACTCTGTATAAAAGAAGCATCTGTCTCTTCCTGCTTTTAAAGGAAGATTCCTTAATCATGATTTTGTGCAATGCCCATATCCACGTGGTTCATTCTCTGGCTTATCCAAAGCAAAGACTTAGAAAACTAGTGTTCTTCTAGTTTAAAAAAAAGGAACAGATAAAAGTTAAAATGCTCTCAAGTGTGTCACAACCTACCACTACCTTAATCACTCTGCCTCCTCAAACAGGTTCCACTGTAATTATAAACAGTGGTGATGGCAGCAATAACTTAATGCTTAGAATTAACCTAATTCTTGAGATCAGCTTAGCTGCAGCGTGAGGAGCCCTCCTGCAGGACAAGCAATTTTAGCCACACACTGGAAGTGCTTTATCATCATTGCATAACAAAGGATTATCATCACTGTTTTAAGACTCACACACAGTTAAACAAGACAAAAACAGAAGGAAAAAAAACAAAACAAAACAAAACCCATCCCTATCATGTTCCTGGGTCCCCAGGATGCTCCCTCTGGCTTCCAGTTCTGAAATAAATCTGAGGACCACAGACACAGCATGAGCATATGATTTAGCTTGAGAGCTACCTCGAGATATGTAAAGATATGTCCTAGCTAGTGTCAGACTCCAGCCCCCTACTCCTTTGCCTTCCAGGCTCTTAGGAGGTCTCATTTGCATTGCACTTTACTGAATGATTAAACCCCACAGAGCAAAGATCTGTCCCAGCAGATTCCAGTCCCACGCACGCGTGGCCACAGAACTCCCAGGCACGGCCTGAACCCAAACGAGCTTCCCGAGCTGGACTGTGCCTGATGTGCCTACTGAAGAGTGGGACAAACCCTGGTACCTCTCCCTTGAGAGGCTGGAGTCTCCAGATGAAATCCCTTTACACTGCCCAGGATCACAGCTGGCCCTAGCAGGGCCCCAGGAACAGCCAGGAAGGAAAACACAGCAGGGAAGGACACACACACATCCCCAACCTCCCTAACACCTGCCTGGAAGAGAGGAGTTCACTTCCCTGAAAGGAAATTAGTTCTGCTCTTCTTTCTTGGAGCAAGGACCCAAGCTTTGGCCACAAGTCTAACATTTACACTGTAGGTCATGAATTGGCACCACCCAGCTGATGTCCAAGAAGCCAATTAAGATATTCCACTGACTAGGACCAAAACCCACTCGTTTTATTCACCAGGAAGGATTAACTCTGAATGCAATGGGTTTAGCTGATAAAAATTGCAGCAGAGAAATTTAGGAGACATTCAGCAGTTATTATAAAAGGAATTTAAAGTATCCTATGGCTCCCTGGAGAACAGTGCAGGTGCTGGGCCCAGGAAGTGTCCCACAGACCTTGGATGCTCCCGTGAACAGGTGGGGGTGACATGCAAGTGTTACAGGTAAGGGATGCACAAACAGGCCCTTGGGAACAATGCCACAGAGCTGCTACCCTGACACAGCCACCGCAGTCCTAAACTTCTTCCCAGAGAGGTGAGAACTGTTCCTGCACAACTTGGGAGTCAGGAATAAAAGCAGGAAGAAGGGATCTGCCCTCCATGGTGATCAGGGACCAACTGCACTTTCATTGCCATTTAACACTCTCCATCTGTCAAATACACGGCTTGAGCATCTGAAGTTTTTGGGATTTTATCTCATATTTCATATATGGTCTATTTCCCCTCATACCAGCACAATCTGCTCAGCTCAGTTCAGAGGCTGAAGAGGGAGTGTTGATGGAAACTCTTCTGGGAAAGCACTGTTCACCTGCAACCCCCACTGCAAGAGTTTAAAGGCAGATTGTTCTAGCCAGCCCCTCCTGGTTTGTTCCCTAACTTTTTCTAGCTCATGCCTTAGCCTGCTGGACCCTGGAAACTCAGAAACTTGCACAAGTCCAAAATCCAGTCTGTCCAGATAGATTCGTCCAATATCAGCTTTCAACAGAGTTTAACTTAGAGGCTGGATCCAGAAAGCCTGAGGAGCTATTGCAGTTCCTGGCTGGGTAATGTCTCCATTGAACAATTTATCTTTCCCTGGCATTGGAACTTTGCCCTGAGGGAACCAATGACCACTGCCAAGTCACAAGTTGAATGAAAACCCTGTAGCAGTCTAGACAGACAGTGGACAGTGGGACAGACACCAAAAGGTCAGCTGAAATGGGAAAACAATTGTTACAGGAAAAAATTTTTTTTTTCTCTTTTTTAGAGTCGTGCATAATCACTAGATTTTTTTAGGGGTTTTTTTGGTTTTTTTTTTTCATTCTCTTTTTGTTTGGCCACATGCTACTAGTACAATTCTGGTACACATGAAAAGAAACAACGTAAGGTTAGAATATCTAGAAAATGTGCAGAAGGAGTGGGGAAGGTGGGGGATGTTAAGCCACAGGATTACATACAAGAGAAACCGTCAAGAGTCACAAAGAGAAAATGAGAGGTAACACTATCTATGGGAAGGTGAGTGGGGAGAACAGATGAGAACATTACATGGACTCAGTACTTCATCTGGCCCGTGCGTCTTCGAGCCAGTTTTGACCTGTACAAAAAAAGTGAAAAAGTAGTTGGTGAATTCTGAGAGTTTAATTTTCTTCTCTACCCAAAGTTTATCCATCTATTTATTTTTTTCTAAATACTTTGGTACACTCCTAGTTTACTCCATATGTTAAAAAAAAGTGTATCCAGGGCTGTAATGCGACAGAATTCTCTCACTTCTGTGCTCTGCTTCTTTAATGGAAGAAGGGATCATTTAAGGGCTGCATTGTTCAGAAAGTATTTGATGCTGTAGGGTATGATGCTGTTCTTGGGGTCTTTTCGGGTTTTTTGATGAAAGGAAGAGCTACTGCAGTGGAGTAAGATCTGTCCAGCAAGCAGGAGCTGTCTGTGATAATGGAAGGGCTGCCAGAGATGTTATAAAAAGGGAATTTAATTTCTGCTTTAGCTCATAATCAAGAACCTAAAAAGGTAGTCCAGCAGCACAGAGGAATTAAGAAACTTTATAAATTTGTAAAATGGCCATACAGGGAAACTGTCTTGTGGTCTCCAAATGTAGCATCTCACACATGTTCTAACTGGGTATGGCTTTTTAGAACATCCTAAGCCAAAACAACAGCCCCTGCAGTTCCTGAAATACAGGGCTGGTTTGTCTTCTGATTGTTTTGGGGGTTTTTCTGCCCACTCTCCTCCCTCCTCCAGTTCCCACATCTTGTCAAAATCCTCAGAACAAGACTAAGATCTGTGACCAAGCATCTGCCTCCTGGTTAGAGCATGTCCCTTTGCAGCCCTGAGTGCACAGGAGCTGCCTCTTACCGAATTGTGCCAGCAAGGAGAGGATTGAAGGCGTATAACCAGTCATTCATGTCCTTGTCATTGATGGCCTGGAGCAGGACTCCACGGTGCTTTGTGCACACTCCAAATGTGTTGGGTGTCTGGAACATGAAGGACAATTTAAAACACAAAGTCTACAAGCACAGAGGCTGACACACAGTTCCCCTCCAAGAGAATGTGCTCCGTCACATCCCTCTTTCATTTATGCTTCACTGGTGATTTCCAGGGTATTATTAGTCATTATATTCTACAAAATATAGTCCTAACTGCTGAATGTGGGCTTTAAGAACGGCTGAGATGAACAGGCAGAGTTAATTTGATTCCTTGCAGGATGTTTGTATGTCTTGTTTTGTGGGGTTTTGTTTCTAAAACAAAACACACAAGCCTAAAAAACAACTTACAAATGAAGCTGCAAAAAACCCAGCATGCAGGGTGATGGTATCAACACATGCTCCTAAAAGCTAATCTGATGTGTGGCAGCAGTCAGGGTCATTCTCTGGTACAACTGTGTCCAAAACCATAAGAAACCCTGACTAAACTGGGAACTCTGTGGGCAGGATCCTCACTGTCTCCATTACTCAGATCCATTTTCCCTGGACCAGAGACGACACAGCTGATGGCACAGACACACTGCTGCTTGTAATGTTCTTGCTTTACGGACAGATAAACAACTGCTCTCAGACTGACCTTTACCATTGCCTGTTGATCCTCACTGTATTCCACCTGAGCTGTGGATAAGTTTATGATTCCTCTTTCTACAGGATCTTTGTCACTGTTGTAAATAAAAACATAGGGACGGCGAACCACCACAAAGTGCTTGGCCCAGGAGCTGGAGAGTGGCTCCTTGAAGTGGAGGTATCCTTTCTTTGACACCACAGAGCTGGAAAAACAAACCCACATCAAAACACAGTTAGATTTTCCCCCAAATATCTCTATTAACTGCAAAATACTGTGTAAGACACTTGGTCCCTAATATGTTTTGTCTGCAACAGCATTCTGAAAAGGTTCTTCTAAAACAAGCTGAATTGTGTTTTCAACAACTATGCAAAGGCCTGACAGAAAGAAAGCCCCCAGAGATCTCTGCTACAGTGAACTTTAGCCATGGTTTGATGAGAACAGATCTCATATTTGAGTCACTGGAAGTCCTGTTTATTAAGCAGATGCAGGGAACAAACGTTGCAAAGAGCAATTATCAATACAGCCTTCCCCAATCCATCACAGAGGACTCTGCAGCTCTGCTATCACCCGTTAATTTTACTTCTTTGAATGGGGCACAGAACCTACAAATCTCAGAAAGGCCTTGGGAGGGTTCTCAGGAAGTCACAATCACACAACAGAAAACTTACCCTGGTCTGATTTCCTCAATATCAGGAACAAGGTTTAGGAATTCATTCTTTCCAGCCCTGGCAAGGTAGGAAGTTTCTGCTGCAGGAATTATCTGGAACTGTTCCACTTCATGACAGGGACTGGAGGCACGGGAATTTGCTTCTGGTGTCCTTTAAAAAAAGTAGAGAAAAAAATGTAAATTGCAACGAAGCAGCTGAATGTGACAGTGGAATTTAAACTGCATCTACAGGCCAGCTTGAAGTTCCATCCTCCAGTCCAGATTTACTGTATAACATTTGGATTCTTTTGTACAATATTAAATAGCATCTTCCCTTGATATCTGTGGAATAAAACTTGTAATAACCGCTAGTAAGTTGCTTCCTCACTCTTCTACCTTGTTGCTCCTGCTAAACAGAGTCACAACACAGACATATTTCCTACTACTGTTTGATGTAAAATGTTCTACTTCCTCAGCACTCCTCCTTCAGGGATGTTGAACTGGGAAGTTATTCCCAATTTCATCAAAAGTATCTTGTATAGATACAGCTGAGAAAGATAAACAGAGATTAATGGCCAAACTGGTTTATTCTGGGTTGTTATTAGTAGACCTTTTCAACACATCTCTGAAAAAACTTGTGGACTCTGCACAGAGTAGATGCACTGGTCACTGGAATGACAAGCATCTGACTGTTCCCCCAATACAAAGGGGAAAAAAATACTTCAAAAGAACAAAATGGGGAAAAAGAATTTGAAGAGTGACTGGAGAAGTAAGGCAAGGGGGCTGTACAGAGAATAATCTGAAAGGAGGGAAAAGGAAGAAAAAGGGGAAAACAGCAGAGAGATCTGTGAAGCACTGAAAAGTGACGTTTTCCTTCTAATACATTACACTTACTTCTGATCAACTGAATTGCACCTGGAATCCACCAGGGAAGGGCAGGTGGATGAAGGGGTGAGGGTTGCACTGCTGAAACTGGACACGGACGGGTCCCGCCCAATGGGAGAAATATCCGAGAGCTGCAAGCACAAACACAGGGAAAGCATCACAGGAGCTGGGCTGCAGCTGATGTTCGCTCCTGGATGAAAATGGCTTTCAGCAGGGAAGGCTCAAACACCAGAAAGGGTTTTTCACCCGCCACACCCCCAGTCAGTAGGCAGATTTTTGGACAAACCACCATAAACCCATCTAGGGGAAGAAATACAGCAGCATTTATGCAGACACAGCTTATTATTATCTATGTCCTGCGCTTCTAATTATTCACACTCTGACTTCCTCAGTGGATACATCATCACCCAGTTTGAAACTTGGAATTCCCTTTGTCTACACATAGAATTCTTAAGAGTCAATTTATCCTTTTACACAGGGAAAGCCTATGTAGGGAAAGACAGTAAGTCTGCTAATAAACTGGGAACTGTACTACAGCCCAAGTCCATAGCATTTCCAGTTCCTGCCATAGCCTTTGGAACCTGATGCTGAGTAGCAAAATGCTCCAAATGGACTGAAAATACACAATAATAAATTAATATGAAGTGTTTTATCTTTTCATAGTATCGGCAGATTCCATGACCCACAACCATGCTGCTATTGTACTACAAATACAGTGTATTACAATTAAATATTACATGAAATATTTACCTTACAATCACTGATGCTGTTGTACACCTGGTTGAATTCCCGATTGAAGGTATGAGTGAGAAGCTGCAGACACTAAAGGGGGGTGAGGTGAGGGGAAACAAATGAGACACGCAGAAGAATTTTATATTTAGATTTTCAGAGAAATTTTAACAGAAGAGGTGATTTGCCAAGACACACCTGGCAGCTCATGAAAGAAAAAATAAATTCTAAACTGCTACGAAAAATCACAGAGGAGGGGAATAATCGCTTCACTTGATAAAATTAGAAAGTTTTTAGAGAACCACTACCACAGGGGATTGAGATACAGCCACAGTCCAAACCTCCCCAACAGCACTGCCTGGTGAGAGTGGCTTACTTCACTAAGCAAGATGTTAAAATGAAATTCTCACACTACTGGATATTCACCCAGCTATCTGAGAAGCTTGTGACTGACCTATAATCCCCTGTGGCACCCCAGCTGTCAGCAGGATGCCTGCCCTGTGCCATACCTTGGTGGCCAGCTCCTTTTCCCGGTCCACCAGGCTCTCAATGTCTGCAGAGTCGTAGCCGCTGCTCTCGCTGGGCGTCACCGCGCTCTCAAAGGTCGTGGTGGAAATCTGAGAGGAAATGCTGGTGGAGGTGCTGAGGGTTCCACTGCTCAGACTGGGAGACAACGAATCACTCAGGGACTTGGGGATGCTGTCACCAAGCTTTTCACGAAGCAGAAGAAAATGTCGGGTTTTTTCCACCTAGTAAGAAAAGAGATCAGTATCATCCACTCCAGGAAGGTGCCAGTTTTACAGACATGGAATTCTTAGGAATCCTTTACTATTCATACCACTAACTTTCCCCAGGGAAGGGAGTTTACAGTGGCACTGGAAATTGAATTTACTTTTGTTGAATACACTGAGATTCTGAGCTGAAGACTCTACTCAGCAGCCAGTCACACACTTTGTATCTTCTCCACCAGGAGAATTTATTTAAATCTTGACTTTGATCTCTTTACTCACCTCATGCAGCAGCTCCAGTTTCTCCAGTTCCCACTGATGCTCTAGAATGAGGCTGTCACCCCTGGGCCTCCAACCTGCCAGGTTCTCTTCTCCCCTCACATATGCCACAGAAGTATCCAGGACTTTCCTCCTCCTCCTCTGCATTCCTGAGCAGTAAAAAACAATATAAGATGTGTTAAAACCACATCCAGAAGGCTGTCACTAAGAAACAATCAGCAATTTGCAAAGAACCAGCACTTTTGCATTTTGGCTGGAAATACGTCACACAAGGATTTCATGACCTGCAAAATACACAACCAAAGATATTTGATTTAGTCCAGCTTTCTTACTTCTTTCAGATATTTTCTATTGACCAAGATATAATGCAAACTCCTGTTTGTGTGTCTAATTCAACTCAAGGACTTCAGTTTCTACATCTTAGAAGAAAAATACACAGATACACCATGAACTACATTCCTTTCAAGTGGTGAAGTTGGCATCAGAAATCAGCAACATCTTCAAAAGACAAAAAAAAGTTCTACCACTGCAAAACTTAGCCTCGACTGTTAGTTATGAGCCATGAACTATGTCCCTAAGACTCAGGTAAGACATGTCCCTAAGACATGTGCCCAGTGTCCTGAGTCACCCATGTCAGAAAACATAAGTTTCCAGTGAATACTTCTTCACAAGTGGTAAATACAGACCTAAAGTAAAAATCTGAGTAAGTATTTTTTGGAATAGCAACATTTCTATGAAACACAGGAACTGCTTCTGAATAGGGCACAGATGTTACTCCATTCTGCCTGAGAATTTTCTGCAGTGTTTCATATTTATCACTGGAACACCCAGTCACTGCTTACCTGGACTTCCTGTGTCTGCCATTTTGCATAAACTCAGTTCATAGATCCCAGTTACTCGATTGCTGTTCACAGGAAAGCAGAAGAAACAAAAACACACTATTAATTATCTTCAGAAATAAAGTGTGTCAGCTTTTGTTCAGTGGTTCCTAAAGCAGAAGTTTAAGTATAGCTGTTAGTTAGAACTAGATCTCAATTCTACTCTTGAGCAAAACAGCCAGAACAGACTGCAAGATACCGAAAAATGACATTTCCCCCATGTTCCCCTCCACCCTGCACTGGACTTGAAGAGCACATCATGCAGTAAATTCCACGTCATCTTGATCCACCAGGATCAAGGTCATCTATTTGCAAGCTTGAAAAATGGATCCCTCTTTTCAACTTTGTCAGTCTGGAAAAGAGGTCAGTAAAGAGAGAAGCCATCAGGGTTTCACTGAAATAAATGCAAGAAATAATGTTCAAAATCAGACTGGAGAACCTATGAGTAGGTAGAGTTTCAAGGGAAAAAAATTAAGGAAACTAAACTACATCTTCTAAGAGAAAACACACATACTGACAGAAAGCATCAATACCAGAATTGTAACTCCACTTACGAGTCTGGGGATTTGGCGTAACCACTGCCAAAGAGGTTGCGCAGGGACCGCGGTGGGGAGATCTTGGCATCTCGGGAGTAAAACACCATACAAACATCCTTTGTGATCACAGCAGGCTGGATGCAGTGGTCAAGCTAAGAGGAACACCAGCAATGAATGAATGGCTGCAGCCAACTGTGCCAAGTGACACTGCTGCCCTCAGTGGAACAGCTTTTGAAATTTGTTCTTGATTGGGTCTTTGGTGAAGGGTTTTCTCCGTGAAAGAGAACTATCAAATTTCTTGATGCATCTCATGAGTGAAATGATTTTACTACACCAAGCCAAGAGCTAAGCCACTGTTTGTAACACCAGTATTTACACAGCAATGTTCACTGATTCCTGTGGATTTTCAGATGCAAAGATAGATAAAATAAGGCACAGGAAGATACGACCATCAGTATCTCTTGTGTTGCAAGGCAGTAATACCTTGACATCAATATGATGAGTGCATTTTTTCTACCCGGTTCTCAGAAAATGAATAAATACTCTTACTGGCTTAAGGATCCAAATCACTTCTGAATCTATTTCTCTCAGGCACACTCTGTGTCCTGTCTCAAATAGCTCATAGCCAGCAAGAAGGCACTGGTGTCTCACCTCCAGGTAGGCAGAAAGGGTCATGTAGATTTTCTCTCCATAAGGTGTCACTCGATTGAGGAGGAGGGAGTTGTGCAAGGAACTATCCCAAACTGCCTCGAACCGGTAGAAAGTCCTGGGAAAAAGTACAGTGAAAGGTCAATAGTAAGAGTTCCTCTGCAGCCCTCTCACCACTCAGTGTAAAGCATCTCTTCCCTGACATCATTCTCCAGTGACGTGGATAACAAATACTTGAAGCAAAAACCTTCTCTTTATTTCCAAGATAATTTACTTCTACCTCAACCAGTGTGGTGCGAAGACCACTGCCTGCCATGGAGGAGACTGAGCTAAAAGAGATAAGAAAGAATGCGGAAAACAAAAGCTGTCATCGCACTACAGGGAAGTCAGCACTAAACAATTGTTTCTAAACAGAGAAAATTAATTTCTACTGCTTCAGGTGCAATTCAGCCCAGCTGGATCTTAGAAGTGCATGGGAAGATCCTTTTTTATAAGCAACACTCATTCTACACCATATTTTAGGACTTCTGTAAGACGTTTCTTCCGTCTGGGACAAGGAAAGAGAGGAGCTGAAAGCTCCCACAGGGCTACCCCAGCAATCCAGAAGGTTCAAGTAAAAAGCAAGAGACAGCATCACACAGAGCACAGCTAAATCACCACATCTAAAGGCATCATTACAATCTCTCTATCAGGGGCTTGGGGAAATGAGCTTTCTCCTTTCGCACAGGCAGTGACTGATTTCAGGAAGGTCCCTTTAGAAAGAAGACCTATGCCACTATTCAGCACACCTTTCCACATTGGTAACAGAAACAGAAGGTATTCATTCTTCATCACCTCTATATAATTTCCCTCCCAAATCCTCTTGCTATTTTTTATCCCATTTTGAGTCCAAATGATGTGGTACTAAAAGCAAGGAAGTGCTTTATGTATACTCTTTTTTAAAAATAAGTTGTATCTCTAGAGAGTTTCTCTATTAATTCCCAATTTGGAAAAATAGAAGATGAAACTAAAGACAAAGGACAAACACCAGGGTGGGAGTAGAAGAAATAAGAAAATACAAAGCAAAACAGAAAGAAACATGAAACAGCCTAAGAGCAGACGTGTCAGAAACAAAGAGCTCAATCTCAAAGAGACTTGCCAAGAATTCTCTTTCTCTGATACCAATTACACAATTCCAAGCTAATACATAAAGGCACCCACGAAATGCAGTCAAGTGAGAACACTGCTAGATACTGTTTGCATTTGAAGAACCATATTTAGGAAACTACTTCTAAATATGTTGTGTCCATTAAAAAATACAGAGAAATATAATCTAAAGATCAAGTAATTGGTAGCTTTGAAAACACTGTGAAGCACTGTAAAGTAATAATCCTCACTTGAGTTAGATTAGGCAAAGAGCACAGTTGTCTTCTAAGCCTTTCCACATCTGTGTTGAGTCCTTATATTTTAAACTTTCATCATGACTTAGTGATGACAGCAAGCAACTTTTTTAACTTCTAGCAAATTCCAGATCTACTCCCAGTGTGGAAGAGAAAGTAGTAAAACCTGTCTGATCACAGATGGAAAAAACACTGTATATAGCCCTGGCATCAGCTATGCACCATTTACCAAACAGGATTTCTCCTCATGCAGGGAAGCACAGGTGTAAATGCTCCCCAGGTGCAGAGAGCTTCCACCCTCTAGAGTAAAATGATGTTTGGACTAACACCAAGATGAAGTCAAGCACAGCTTTGAAGCAGTTATTTTAGTGGATCTTTTCTAGCCAGGAAAGTATACACAGCTTTGCCTGACCAAACCAGAACCTGCTACAACAGTTACAGAGGGAGACAAACACTGGAAGTGAGCAACTGTTTTTAGCACACGGAGGAACAGGGAGCACAGAACACATAAAGCATGGAATACAGGAGAGACAGGTTCAATAGCTAAAACTGATTCTGAAGTGGCTATTAGCACTAGTGAGAGGTGGTGAATTGGGAGCACTGAAGACTCTGTCTTGTCTTGTCCAGAGGCAGAGAAAAGAGAGCAGTGTGCAGTGCCCAGACTGTGCCGCTGCTGCGCTGGGCTGCGATCCCACTGGGAACGTAGAACAGGAATCCAGCCCGGGCAGCTGCTGCATGTCTGGCTCCTCTGCCAGCCGGTAAACTAAGGAGTGGCAACCACATGGTTAAATTTCAGATGCAAATCCAGCCTCAGAACAGAGGCTGAATAGCACTCACAGGGCAGCCATTGCTATTTGATGAGAGCAATTCAAGTAACCTCATAATTCAGTTCTTGGCTTGGTCCTTCAAACAAGCAGCAGAGACAGTAAGAAATTCCAAATTTAGTCCTTTGATACCGAACAAGGGAAGAAAATAGCAAAGACTACAGAAAGGGTCTATATTTGATGTCACATCAAGAGAATCAGGAAGACCACACAAAGGAAATTCTCCTACTCTCACATGTGAAGTTCACCTTCTCAAGTCTCCCAGTGAACCTGAATAACCCTCTGACACAGAGGAACAGGAGGAGGAAGACTACTTCTGGAAGAGCTAAGAGGTGTGCTAACAGAATACAGTACAAGTTGAGGGAAGTGGCAGCAATACAAATGGGACATAAAGCATTCTATTTTCAAGAATCTTTATGTACAAAGGAAGCAAACAGAAAATACCTAGGCATATCCTTATCAAGAAAGAGCCTGTAAAAACATAGAAAGAGCTTCAGTTAGTGCAGCCAAAAGCAGAACAGAAAAGCAACAGCTGAGAGGAACAGAACAAGTGGACTTAAAAAACAAAACAAAGTGAAAAAACCCCACAGAAAGCAGCAAACAAGTCTGCAGACAATGAGCAAACATAAGACATCCCCCTACCAGAGCCTCAATCCCATTCCACCACGCTGCCATGCACTCATCCCACAACTTAAACCTTGGCATTTTGGGATGAGATGGCTAATGGCTTCATCACACTCATCCTTCACCCAAGCTGTCCAACTTATAGAAAACTACAGAGGTATGGAAGAATTTACTGAAACAGAACAGAAAGCACAGGGTTTTCCAACTGCGAATCCAACAGTATCAGACAGGAAACCAGCAAGTCTCCCCATTTTCCAGTTATATTGATCCACGCGTTCAAACACACTAAAATACCCACATCTCAGTGGAAGGTAGTAGCTGCCAATCCCCCTGTCCCTGCCTTATGGCAAACACCAGGTGTCAAGAGAGGCATCCCATAGGCAGGAGCAGCATCCCAAATCGACATTAATGCTGCCAAGTGTTTCATAGTCCAGGCCTCTAACAGAGAAGGAAGAATTCCAGTGCTTGGAAGGATCCCACGTCCAACATTCAGCAGGTACGGGAGAGACAGACTCCAGCCTTCCCACTGGGGACAGCCACTCAGAGCCCTGTTCCAGGGATATTTCTGCTGTGCACCATCTGAACAGAGCCAGGGAGCAGCCACGTGACCGTGCTGTCAGAGGGAGAGGCTGTGCCCAGTGCCCCCTCTGCCTCGCTGCACTTGGTTGCAGACACCGAAGCAGAACAATGTGGAGTCTGAGCTTTACAGCAGTGAAGGACACACAGAGCCAAAAACTCCTCAGCCAGAGGCCTTGCTGCTGCCACATGGCAGAGACATGAAACTGGACTCAACTTATCATATATATGTATAAATCCTCAAATTATGAAGCTGAATTTACAAAGTGTGGGTATGGCTTAAATTGTCACATGCTTGCTCCAGGAATAATATGTACACATCTATAAATGTACCTCCCAAAATTGTCCTTGTACTTCAATGCTGTATTCAAGCACCAAATCTTGATGTCAGTGTAAAAGTTGTGGGTTAAATCCTGAAGCCCCCTCAAGCTGTTCCTTTCCATCTGCCCTTTATGGTCCGTACAAGTGGAAAGTAATTCTGATGCATTATCAGCAAACCCTTCACGTAGATCAACAGATTTCAGCATTAGCAAGAATTTACAGTGATGTTCATTCTCTACCTGCATGTTCCCTGTGCCCATGGAATTCTACATTTAATAATTAGTCACATTTCCAGCTTTCCAAACACACTGCCAATACATCAGAGGTCAAACAAATTTTAGATTCCTGCTGGAGTGTTCACTTCATTCACTTACCTGTTGGAGCTGTGAGAGGACTTCAGGTATTTTGCAGAGATAATATTCAAAGAGAGAATGGCATCCACAGCAGCTTCATCTACCTCTGCTTTATTTCTTATACGCCCTGAAAAAGGGAGGAGGAATCAATTAAAATTCAAACTACAACACAAAAGGAATTTGTTTTCCCAAGTATCATTTCAGACTACATGATTAACAAGCAGCTGTATGTGGAAGTTGCAAAACTTAAATTTTTCCTCTGGATCTTTTTTTAAATCCTCTTACAGGCAGCGCTCATAAAAATGACAGAATCTGATACAAAGAGAAATTACCAGTAATAGTTTTCCCTCCTTACAAAGTAAGATGCAAAACCATTTACTCACCAACCACCAGCTCTCGCACATCTTTCCAGTGCAGCTCACTGCCCTTCTCATGGATAATGGTGACTGTGATTCTCCGCTGGATTCCCTGGCAGAGTTCAGAAACAAAACACTGCTGAAGTGTTCACACACACATAGAATCTATTTTACACTTATACTGCAAAAGTGAAGTAAATAATATAATTTAAACCAGTCTGTAATTGAACAAGCACCTCTTTGTTTCAGGGCCCTAAAATTCACTTCAAAGGGATGTTATATTCTCATATGTAAAAGAAATTAAATGCTTCCCCCTTCTCACTCCACAAAGACAGAGTAGGAAAAATAGAACTTTAAACCTATAAACCATATTTAACTAGGATTATCTTTATAATCTAGCCAGAGACAAAATATTATTAAGGATTACAAGAGGCATTTAAGATGCACTGAGATATGGTCACTTCATAGATTATGTGTCATAACCACAAGCAGTGAGAGAGAGCAAATGGAAGCTGAGTCCACATGATCCTTATGTGTCCTTAGAGATACTGGAGAACACTGAAGGTATAAATCTGGTCCCAAAGGTTCCTGCTTTTTAAAAGGCTTTCATCTTTCACAAGTGGGATGCCCATTGATAAGCAACAGGAACAGCAGCAGCCTGGGGACCAAGCAGCCCAAAGCCAAAGACCAAGCACAGACTCAAGAGGTCCTGACTGCCACTGCACAACTGTGTGGGAAAGGGGATGCGAACCCCAGCCAGCAGCAACCCCTCCCTCCCTGCAGAGACGACACTTGCTGTTCCACAGCTTCCATTGATACCTGGTGCAGCAGAAAGGTCCCCTGGCAGGGCAGGCCCCCGGTGTGATCCACAATAGCAGGGATGTACCTGGGGGAGACAGGGAATCAGCAGGCAGGAAGGATGTACCAGCACAGCAGCTTCTGCTGCCAGCATGTTCCTCTCCTTGTAGCAGCTGAAGACATAAGAGTGTATCCCTTCTACCTACTCTCCAAACAGGCTCCTTCTGGCCTTACAGGATCAGTGAAACATGTGGAATTACCATCCATGAACTTCCAGTACTAATGGAAAACTGGAACTCACTTCTCAGTGTAACCCCTTAAGACCTGTCAGGGGAAAACCTTTGTAGCAGAGATCAACACTAAACAGAGTCTGCTGTGTGACTGGAGCTTAAAGTCTCCAGCATCCCAAAAAATCCAAACTTGTGGCCTACACAAGGGGAATTCCAGCATCTGTGCCTGGAATTTCACCATGGAAAGACCCCTACAAGTGTGAAAGAAAGTCTATCACTTTGGTCCTTTCCAATGTGGACAACTGTTGCCAGCAGATGGCCATCCCATCACTACAAACCAGCCAGGCCCCCACCATGGTGACTGTTAAACATCAACCTGGTCTGAACAGAACAAAGGGAAAAACCCCAGAAATCTCATAAACCGCTCTTCTTAAAACACACAATATTAATACAGGACTTACTCCCCTGTTGGCTCCAGTTCACTGATCTCAAACCACACAAGGAGGTCATATTTGCTCACACTCTGTCCCAAGCTGGGCTTGCTCATAGTATTCAGTTTTGTAGCTGGCACTTAAAGAAAGAAAAGAAAGAAGGAAAAAAGAGTGGTTTACAAGACTGAACAAGTAAAGCTTACTCAGAGCTCACAGGAACAATGACATTTCAGAGGTCCTACATATTCTATGTACATAGGCAGACCGCAGCTTTCACCATGAAAATGATGTTGCTTACAGCAATCATTATTTCTCTTAGTATTGTTTTTTAAATCTAGGTTACAAGAATAGATAAATTTTTTGAAGTTACATAAGGGAACAAAAGGACATCCAAAGAACTGGAAAAATACATAGTCCCTCTAGATCCACAGAGAAGTTTCCTCAAATGTGCATCAGTTGCTTTATGGCTTAACAGTTTGTGATTTAGAATTGCTGAGGTCTGTTCATCTGCAGCATTACTCACCCATAAAGTACATTTCACCTTCCCCACACAAGAGGAAAAGAACAGAACTTTAAACTTCAGTCTTCACTTCTTCATGTTACAAACTGTCAGACTCCTGTGTCACTTGGTTAAGATACTGTATATGTAAAAAGGCAGAACAAGACTTATTCCAGAGCCCTAATCCTGCCAAAGTATTTTTCTGGGCTCCGTATCTCTTGGCATTAGTGAGTATAACCAGCCAGATCCTCTCTAATTCCTTTCAGACAAATGTAGGGATAAACCATGTTAAAAAAAAAATAATGAGACGGCTTAAATTCTAGAAATAACCTAATACTCCCTCACACATCATTTACCAGTTACCATTACATGCCTTCTCTTATCTCATTACACTTTTGTTCACTCATTACATTTTTGTAAATTGGAACATTTTAAAAGCTTTGTTCTTGTACACTCTGACTGGGATTTTTATAACTCTGATTTTCCATTTTTTCTCCTTTCACATGCTAACCTCATCGCTTTTATTAAGCCAAATAATTATTCTCCCTTCTACCTCTCAAGATCCAATCCTCCTTTACTCAGGTGCTCTTTAGGTTCTCCCACCTTTACACCTCTGTATCTTCCAACTTCTATCATGACTTAATTTCCCATGCACTGGAAAAACATAACAGCCAGTTAAAACAGGTCCTTCCAGGTGTACCGGTGCTCTCTTCTGAAATCTGTTTGTTTTTTGGGTAAATTAGCAGCTGCCTCAGAGGGACAGATTTTACAGGAATCAGTTATTCACAGCACAGCTCCACCCTGTGAGGTAGTGAGCTCGAGGCTCATCATTTACCTTCCCACATGTTACTCAAGGTAGTAACTCTCTTACGAGGAATCCTCTCATGCAGCTGCACATGAACTCACCACAGCCAGACGAACATCAAACACACAAGTCACTCAAGTTTACTGCTCAGCAGAGAGACTCAAATGCATCAGAAGAGAAAATCAACAGAAAGACACACTTAACTAAATATGAAACCTTGGTTCTAGATGTTCTCACAGACTTCCTCTGGTACAATTATTAATCAGCATGACTTTTTTTGAGTTAAATAAAACAGAATACAAATGGAAGTGAGGAACAGCACTGTTAGTGGCAGAAATGGAAGATGAGTGAAAAGGAAACCTATATAGATCACAGCAGAATGTTTCCTCTATACCTGCCTGTGTTTTTATATGCATCTCTCATCCCAGTATGACAAAATTCTATTCAGAACACAGAAAAAATCAGAGGTCCTTGAAGTTTCAGGGAACAGATGCAGTGACACACAAAACTCTGTGACTCCCAGCACACTGGAGTCTACAGACTGTCTCTATGGTTTGAGCCCTAAATTTAAGCACAGCCTCATCCTTCCATGAACACAACCATGGCAGCTTCTACTCCTGATACTACTACATGATCAAGGAAAAAGGAATTTCAAAGCACATTTTGGAACTACTTCTACATCTATCACAGACCACATTTGGCTACTAACCATCTCGTTTAGGAGCCCGCTCACTCTGACAACTGGGAACAGGCAGAAAGAGAAAGGGTGGCAGCTGGTCAGCTCCATCCTGGAAAGCAGCCACAGCAGAGGAGGCGAGCACGTTGGCATGCTCGGAGAGTGTGTTCAGCACATGCACGTTTACATAGCCAGACATAAGATACCTAATCAACTCAATTTTCCTTTCATGGTCTGCAGAGGGAATGAAACACATACAAAAAAAGGATGGTAGAAACATGCAGATGAGAGAAAGAGGGGGAAGGAGGAAATTAAAGGTGAAATGGAAAAAAAAATCACAAAAGAGTTCAGCATGCATTATTCCAATTAAGCAGAGAAAACCAAGGATCATTTCAATAAGACTGTGAAATTCTAAATGAGAATGTGAGACAGCAAAAAGATGAAGCAATTAATGAATAAGCAAATTTCCAGTCAGTAAGTGCTCAGTAAGCACGAGAAGAGCCACAGCCAGATCTCATGAAATATGGTCAACACCTCAGGAATGGAATTCTACCCCCAATGAACCAAGCGGCACTTCCTGCAGAGGTTGAGAAGAAATAAAAATAAAACACAAAGAGAGGACAGAGAGCCAGCAAAGACATTCAGTGTCCCTTGTACCACTCACTCCATTAACATTTCTTGGTGTCCTGGGTACTTCAGGAGCACACTACAACCTCCATTTGCAGTAGCAGACCTGTGATGCACAGAATTAGAGAGCTGTTCTCACCTGGCTTTGACAGTGGCATAGGGGGAGGAAAGAATCTTCGAGAAGGCTGTGGAGGGCTACAGAGAAATGAAGAGTTATCAATACAGAGGCAGTTAAACCAAAGAAATACACACAAGTGCACACACATGCATCTTTGTATCACACACCTATTACTGTCTCTAAAAATATCCTCAGGATTCTAAGACAGGTAAATATCCCCTTGTCAGGAAAACAAGGGGGCTCAGCACACTTCTCAGACTAACCTATGCTCTTTTTCTATTCTAACTTAACCAATCCTAGGAGCACTGTTGAGGTTTTCTCAGAGCTCAGGGATCGCTGCTGAAGTTCCCAGTGTTCCTAGTGCAATGCTCCAAGCACCAGGGTGTTTGCAGGACAGACTGGCAGAACAATTCCATCAGTCACTACACTGGGTAAACAGGCCTCTGCCAGCACTTTTACCTCCACCAGCAAATCTGCTTGTGAGTACAAAGGACTGCACAACCTGAGCATGATCCCCAAGTGCCTTCATGTCAGGCTAGTGACCAATACCTGTTGAGATCCTGTCCTTGCAGGTGGAGAGGATGCTGCTGATAGTGTCCAAAAACTTCAAAGACAATAGGCTTTGTTTTGATGTACTCCACAAATGATTCTGTCACTTCCACAGCAATCTATTTCAAAAGTGAGGAAAGAAAAAAAAGAAATCTCTCTTAGAAGTCTGTATTTTTCACATCACTAAGTGTCACTCACAGTAAAAGCAACTGCATTCCCCTTTGATTTAGGCATGAATTCTACTCTGCAGTAAATGAGAAAATTAAAGCCTCAGTATCAGGCATTTCAAGTAGAAGAGGAGACTATGTAACCAAAGCATTATACAGTTCATAAAAATAGATATATCCAGCTCATCTGAGATCATGAGCATTGCTATTCACACATAAAATTTCCTGAATTCCAGACTTTTTTCATCCTGGAAAGGAAACACAGAATTCAATGGCAGGAAGTAGAGGTGAAAGAAGAGTTAAATTTGCCACAAAGAATCATTCTGTGTTTTGTTCTGTGATGGGAATTACATCATTCACCTGATCACTCCTAGTACTGTCTATTCTTAATAATTCTGCTTGCCTTGAAGGACACACGTAACTGCCAGTGCTGACAGAGGAAGTTACTGCACACAGAAAGCTTTACTTACATTCTGAACATGGTAAAACCCAAGCGGAGTCCCTCGGCCATTGTTTTTGAGAGGTTCTGTTGAGAAAGCTTCATCGTGTCGATGTAAAAAGCTTAAAAAAAAATTCAACCAAAAATCAGCCACCACAGAATGGTTTAATGAAGACTGCTGTGCTCTGAATCCAACCCTGAAAGCAAACCCTAAACCCTAAAAGAAATGTATTCTGCTGGAACTTTAGAAGCAGCTGAGTGATGGCCTAAAGCTGGGAATATCATAGTCTTGTGGGACCACAATTCCTGTACTTGTTTTATGTCATTATTATTCCTTTTTATTCTCTTAAGAACTCAAGCCTAAGACCTCCACCCATTCTCAAGAGTTCCACTGCCCACTGTTCCTTGCTCTCCCTATGGAACCATTAATTGCCTAATGCAAGTAAGGACAAATTCTTACTTGAACTGGCAGAAAATATCGGCATATTCAGGCAGGATGCCACTGGCCTGGAGCACTGTCACACGGAAGGTAAACACACTGCCCAGCTTCAGGTGATCACCAATTTCCTCAGTGAATCCTTCCATAGTCATCTTTCCATCCAAAGTGGCTGACTTCAAGTCTTAGGGGAAAAAAAAACAAACATCCCACACGGAATAATTTTTTCTTCTTTCTCCTTTGCTTCCTTAAAAGGTCTTCAGGAGACAGTTTAGTCCCATCATACTTTTTTTTCCTTTTAAACCCAAATAATTTGCTAATAACCAAAAGATCCAAATACCTGGGAAGTTTTTCAGCACAGTCCTTCAAATGAGTAAGTCCAGGATCTCTCATGTTCAACCTACTGGTAACACCTCTCCCTAACCAGGACTTTCTTGAAGGACACTCAGAACTCCTTTCTATGACTGACTGAAAGTGTCACAGATTTCCCAGTTATCCAAAACTACCACAGATTTTTTGCTTACCTAGCTCATTCATTCTGTTGATCTCCTCTGGAGGAGTGGTAATCTCTGAATTCTGTCCTTGCCCTTCCACAATTCTTAACTCCTCCAGTGACAGTCCAGTCCGAGTCATCACAACTGAAGAAAAGTCACTCTGAAAATTAAATAGAGTGGCTTGTAACAAACTCCTGCACTTTCTGGGTCTGCCATCCTCTTTTTTCCCCACAACACATGTTTTCTATTTAGAAGCACAAGCTACTACACTCAAAGATATCTAACTCAATTTTAAGAATTCTTACCTTATCAAAATACTCATTGTCAAATGAAATTTTAGCTGTCCCAGACTGTCGAATACCAGATCCATAATCTGGGGCTTCTTCATCAGCTAAAAAAAACCCAGGAAAAAAGAAGATAAATAAATGATGGGGAGGCAAAGAAAGACCCTGAAGAGTTACCCAAAGGTAAATTTTCATTATAATGGAAACCAAAATGGAAAGCAGAAGAGTCATCCAGTTACAAGTCAGAGTAAGTGCTGGAAAAGATCATGCCAGAAACCTATCCATCAGGAACTCAGGTGGGGGAAAACAAGACAAGCTCTCAAGTTTCATTCTGAACATACTTGACTTTAGAGAATTTTGAATGCAAACCAAATTTAGTACTTATTTTCATTATTTATTTACTTCTGATTTTTATATTGAGGTAAACTAACATTTAAAATTCTGTAGCCATGAACTCAGCAAAGCTCCACCAGGCCATGCTGGAAGTCTGAAAGCTGGCTCATTTCACCTCCTCCCCTTCACAGAGAGCAACAACAACAGGGCCTGGGTTAAATGCCAGGGGTTTTTTTCACAGTAAATGCATCATCACAGGAGAAACCCCTAGATTCAGAATGTGCTCCAAACTTTGCTTAGGGATCAAATAATGTCGTGGCCCTTTTCCAAGAGATGGCCCCAGTTCAGTCTCTATTATTCATGGTGTATTCAGTTCATTTGTGTGGATAAATATTTATATGGAAATATTCAGTCAATGCTAAGGAGATCAAACCAAAGTAGACTTTTGTACACGTTAAACTAGATTTTGATTCATTTGTTTTAATCCCTGCCAGAGTGATTCTTACACATCTTCAGAGTCTGAGTTTCACTATATGTTCCCATGGAGAGTGAGGCTTCCAGGGTTACCCTACCTAAACAAGCAGGAACTGCTGGCAGTTGGCCACTGCTGGAAAGGGCAAATTATGGGAAGGATCTCTGCTCCCACCAGCACGGATAAGGCACAGCCCTGCCAACTAACCCACCTCACACTGAGCAAGTCTGAAACATCAGCGACTGAGCAGCAATCAGCAGTTAACCCTGGCACACATACAATGGCAGCTCAGCACTGGATGAGGCCATTACCACCCCATGTATCTACTCTCCTCTTCTGAAAGGAATTCCTGGTGATTAAACACTGTCTTAAAGCAGTTTCTAAGACTCCACATTTTTAGGGAGGCAATGAAGGGGGAAACTGCTGCTGATTTCTGTTTACACCATGCTGAAAACCTTCAGTTCAGGAACTCCTGCACATGCTCTCCCCAGACCCCAGAGAAGCACATTTCTGAGCATTATTTAAAGGGATAGTTTGAGCACAGCCAAAATTTGATACATTTAACTTCAGTGCAGATCACCAAAACTATCAAACCAAGTACCATTCTCCACGGTTTAGAATGGTGTCAGAAAGAAAAAGCTTCGCTCTAGTTTTAGTTTTCAGACTTACTGACAGTAGTTAAATCTTCCACTGTCCTAAAAAGCAGTGTTGCATTAGTTGCCAGGTATAAACTCCAATGGTCAACATCATCCTAATTTTAAAATCTTTTGTTCAGTAGCATTACTTGAAGACTTACTCATGCTGAGTCCATAGGGTGAAACAATGAACGAAATAATTTCAATAGCAACAGAGAGCAACTGTTCTCTGCAAGACGAAAGTTGTTCAGGTTGGAGTATCAGGAGAACAGTTTGGTTTGCTAGCCTGGTGTTGCAAGGTGCAGCAGTTCCTCACCTGCTATGGCCTGCACAGCCACACGCAGGAAGCCACGTACGTCCCCCTTCTCGCTGACCACGGCCACCCTGTGGATCAGGGGCACTGGGTACAGCAGGTTGCTCAGGTACACGAATGCTCTGGTGACAGGAGGAGAGAAACACAGCCAGCATTAGGAACGGTGTGCCAAACTCTACTGCAGCTTTGCTCGGCTCCTGGGACAGCCAGATCTCAGACGCTGTATCTCCTAGACCTGCAGGAGCTCCCAGGTCCATCCCGTCCAGCCAGGAGCTGCCAGGTCCATCCTGCCCACCCAGGAGCTCTCAGGTCCATCCTGCCCACCCAGGAGGTCCCAAGTCCATCCCGCCCACCCAGGAGCTCCCAGGTCCATCCTGTCCAGCCAGGAGCTCCCAGGTCCATCCTGCCCACCCAGAGCTCTGCCAAGCACAGTGCAGCCACCAGCAGTTGGAGCTCACCGGGCCGCAGGGCTCACAGGAATGAGTTACAGACACAGGGAGAGATGATGGCTGTATGGAAGGTAACTGGAGATGCACTACAGTTGTGAATGGAGCTGTTAGCAAGCTGATAGAATCTATCAGGGAACTACTGATAATAAAGAATGAGGTAGTTGGAAAGGATAAATTATAAAGGAATTGATCTACTGTGCTCAAAACAGCCTCAATTTTTTACTGAACATCTAAAACCAGTCATTTAAAAACACATTGACTGTTTTCTCTCTTCTATATTCCTTTGAATATAGAATAATAAGAAACCCACAATAAACCATAAGTCATCACTTCGGTTTCTTGGAAGAGTCACTGACTGTACAGATAGTGGAAGACGGACAGTCTTCACAGGTAAATCTCTTTAGGAGAATTTTATTTCTTTCTTTGAAAAAACAAAACATAACAATTAAGACAAGACAGCACTGCTCTTGAGCAACCACTTAGTTTCCAAAAGGAGAAGCAGCATTTAGGCCCCAAAGGGGACAATCCTGCCATTCACTAACTTTTAAATTATATAGAAGCAGGGTCTGTTTTGGAGCAGTAAGGCAACCAATTTAACTGTATAATTTTAATTAGACTAAAGTTATTAAGTTATTTATTATTTTTCTGCAATTAATTGTAGTAGTTTTTAAAGCATTACACTTCTGTGGGATCTTGAGCAAAACATTAAATGCTGAGAAGCTCAACAAGTCAGCTAAAGAATAGCTCTCAACAAGGGGAAAATATGGGAGGTTTTATTTCTTAAATGAGCTGTATCAGAGTTCAGAAGAGTACTGAGATACACAGAACTTTAACCAATCATTTTACCAGTCATTAAATTTAAAGTGACTAATTATGCAATTTTAATAAATTTATGCACATTAAATTACACTAAACAACAGTAATTTGTTTAACTAATTTCCTCCTTACAGCTTTTTTTCTTTAGTATTATTTATAATTAATTCCTGTAATTTATAACTGTTACTGTTTAACATTCCTAGGGAAAGTCCTGCATGACAAAAGGGAAGTGCTGTTCCTTGGGTTCACACGCCTCTTCCAAGGATGAATGAATTATTTTGAAATGACAAGGAAGTCAAACAGGTGTCAGTCAGAACACAAAAATAATGCTACTAAAAAAACAGTAGTGACAAACTGCAATAGAGAAGAGGATGATTAATACAGCTATAAAGCAGCAAAACAAAAATGAAGAAACCATACAGCAACAACAACAACAAAAACAAACTACAACATAACACTTCACTAAGATTAGGATTTAATTCTTTTTCAGTCTGCTTCAAAGTGAGGTAAGCACTGATAAAGCAAGGGAAGGGAGAAGAGACTAAATTTCAAGTAAATGAGTAGTTAAATTTCATTTTTTCCCTCTAATATTTTCATTTTTAGCTTTGGAATTTTTGGGGATGTTTGTCTGAGAAACCAGCATCCAACCACACAGGAAAACAGTCCCTGAAACTGGCATGGCTCACATGGACCGGATCAGGGACGGAGCTCTGAAAGGTATGTGCTTCTGCATCCAACACGAAAACCACACCTGGTCTGAAAAGCACATTTGAAGCCAGGGAGAATGGACATTTCCCAGTAGAACAGAATCCAAAGAGCCTTGCATGGATGTGCACAGTAAGAGGCTCACTAACTAAATAGAGTCAGGCATTGCAGAAGCCTTCTCCCTTCAAAGCCAAACTAATGGAAAGTGATAGCTTCACCTGAATGAAAAAGAAAAATATATGTTTATTTACAGGGCAAAAGTTCTGAAGGTGCTCCTCAACATGTGACAGCCAAAGCATTCAGCTGGATTAACCACTGACCATCCCAAGGAAAAACTGTATTTCTCTTCTTCCTCAATTTGCTTCCATACAGTCACGTTGTTCACTGGAATTACTTTAACTTAGAGAAGGAAAAGCACATAATGCAAAAAAGTTTTCCATTTCCTGTTTGCTGATGAAAATGCTGCATCTCTTCTGTAGAGTGGAGAGCAATTGCACCCGTGCTGCACCAAAACAGAGCTGGGTTATGCAGCACTACTGCTGCCAGTGCCATTCAAGCTGCTTCATCATGAGACAGTGCCAAGTCAGGAGTGGATGAAATCTTAGAGTTATCCTTCTCCTCTTCCCACATCCGTGAGGACTCCCACTCCCCAGAGAGCCCCTAAGTGTCCCCCTGCACTTAGTCCAGCAGACTGAAAGAGGGGAGCTGGATTAGCAGAAAGATTGGTGAGGTAAAACGGCATACTCACAACAAAACTAGAAATCAAATTTAACAAATACAGTTTTGTAAAAAACCAAAACAAAACCAACAGAACTCAGAATGATGGCAGATAATTTTAAATAAACACATTAGGATTTAAATAAAATATCCCATAGTCCTCTCCCACCTCCCTTAAAAACAAAGCAAACGCTTGATATGTCAACACCATTAAATAGAATCAGCCTTGAAGAAACCCAGCATGCCAGAAGAGATGGCTAAAGGGACCAGCTCTTTTTTATTTTCTTTAAGAGTTACAAACAAAAGACAGTCCTAGCACAGAGAGAGAAAAGAAAATAACTGTGATGGCCAGGGGGTTGGATAACTACATGATCCATTTCTCCTCCTCCTCTCCTTCATGACCTGCACTTGTTACTGCTGCCAACCCCCTAAAAAAATTGTTCTATTTGCCCTTCACATTCTGTAACACATTAACCAGTACACAGCTGGAAGTGATAAAGAATTCTGGTTTTCTTACAAACTGAACACTACCTCGTGTTCAAGACAATACCTGTGTACATGGACATTCTCCTGGCACCTGTAAGGCACTGCTCAAAAGCGGAATTCTCACACTGGAAGACACAGAGGAATCAAACTGGTTCCTACTCAGTGGCCCTGGACAGTCGGACAGCCTCTGCTGACAGAATGGGCACAACAGAACAACAGGAATAGAAACAATAGAAACCAACAACTCAGAAAAAGCCACTCAGCTCTCCAGCCTCACAACAGGAGCTAAAGTTTCACTCCTCAGCACATTCCCAGCTCTGTACTCGCAGTGCACCTCAGTCAGGCCAGGGCCCAGAGCGCTGCAGCTCCACATGTCCGAGCACAGAGACAGAGCTCAGAACTCTCACAAAACAGGGAATAGGAAACAAGCTGTGTGACAAGCTGTGTGAATGCCAGGAAGCACAAGTGTTTTCATTACACACTGTATTTGCTCAGCTTGCACAGGGCTTCCTGAGGCGCTTGTGAGTGAGCATGAACAGCACAGCTCTTTCCCAGGCTCCAGGGGCACACGGAGCCACCCTGGGCTCAAAGGAGCTGTCAGCCAGCCCAGAGCAGCACAGATGGCTTTCCCAAACTGCCTCCCCACCTGAACAACATAATAACTTTGTAGAAGGTGGTACCAGGCATTGCATGTAAGGGCACAGATTCAGAGATCACAGAAGACTAACAGTTTCTTGCAACTTTAGTAATTTTTGTTTCAAAATATGGATCAAGGAAGTTCCAAGTTTCACTACAGACAAAGCCTGAGGTTAGACAAACACACTACACTGAACTCAAATGCTTGATAAAGACCAGCAAACTCAATCTCTCCTTTTCATAAATTATGCAAACAAGTGTCCTGCACTTGTGAAAACTGTAAAGACCCCACCTGACCCTGAAATCTTTCCTACTTACACTCACAGAGCAGGGTAAAGCCAAGCTCAGATCCCTTTTCCTTTGTTCCTCCCTTCTGCTGGTCATGGAGCCTTTTTTTTATACCACACCTGTGGCAAGCACCTTAATGAGTATGTTGGATTACAGGGTAAGCAAGTACAAAAGCATCACTGGGGGAGTGGGAAGCAGAGAGAGGAGCCAAGCCAGTAAATAAAAATGTTTCTGTTTCTTGTAATGAGAAACTTGTGTTAGCAAGACAATTGCTGAAGAAACAGTGCAAAGAACTACATTTCATTAATTGCTGTCCTTAAGGGTCCACACCACAGACTGAGGTCTGATAATGCCCTAATTCTTTCTTTTCTGGAAAGCTTGTTTCAGGAATTCAAGCATAGTCCCTGGGGACAATGCTGATAAACACAGCTAATGAATTTCAACATTGATGACCTTTCACTGTGTAATACTGGCTACACAGAGTCAAGCATAATCTGAGAAGTCAGATCATCTCAGAGAACACTTTTCCTCATCCATAAAGTACCATTCTTCTCTCTCCTAATGCCATCTTTTAATATGCAAAGGATGTTACACCTGTTTTCAAAAAAAACTGATTTCTGGGTTTGGACTGAGACTTCCCACCATAGTCAAGATTCTCTTACATGGAAGAAAATAACACACTACAATTCTATCTTAGTGACCCTGCAAACAGCTAAATGGGGAAATCTATAAATGTTTAAATACTGTATACAAACCCCTGTTCATTCCAAGCTGCGACAGTTATCTAGAGATAGATTTACTCACACTGTCACAGCTAAGGGTTATTTTCTCAATTAGTACTTGGGCCTTCAAGGCCCCAGACACAGGAATTTAAAACTTCAATGTTGAACTACACTGATTCTCTGTAATTCCAATTTATGGACATGGATATTTTGGCTAGACTGACAATGATGTAGACTGATGTAGCACAAGGCAAAGCCATTGCAGTCTGCAGCAAGAGCTGGTCCCTTTTGACCATTCTCAGAGTAACCTCACCAACCTTCCCACTAAAATGAACCAAGGGGATCGGTCGTAAAACGGGTCGCGCCCATCATTGAAGAGGTCTGATCCCTCCTCAGTCCCAACGTCGGAGCCAGTGTCATCCACAAAGGCCTCATCATCAAAGTCCTCCATCTCATCCTGCTGCTCATCTGCCAGCTCAGTGATGTCGGAGTCGGCCGTGGAGAAAGTGGGGGAGGGCGTGCGATCGGCCAGGCGCTCGTTGACGCAGCCATGGAATATGGGGGAGCTGCACATCAGCGAACGGACACCGATTAACAGGGTCAGCACACAGAACCTGCATCAACAGCTCTTTGCTGCCATCAGCACAGACACCCCTGAACAACCAGCAACGGCTTCAAACCTCCTAGACTGCAACCAAATGTGAGGGAAGGGCTTGCCAACCAAGTCAGGGGGAAAGAGTGTCCTTGAACAGAGCAGGAAGCAAATGAAAAAGAAATACAAACATGGCTGAGCATATAGATCTTGAGAGGACATCCATTTAACAGAGCTACATTTTGTATTGCCAACACAGCAGTTCTGCAAATAAAAATATTGAAAAGGTGCAGCCAACAGCAGGAAATATTAAAAAAACCCATCAGACACTTCCCTAAGGGATGACCAAACTATCTGAACCACACATATGAAAGACTCTGGACCACTTTCCCAGCATTCTTTGTATTCTCACAGCTCTGCTCCAGTGACTTTAGACAGAACTTAGCCGGTTATATTATTTTAAAATGAATTTATACTAAAGGTTCACTCAAAGCAGATTCTACTAGGCACCTAAACTGGCAACATTCTAAAGAGCATTTTCTACTTTTAACTATATTTAACGGTATTTGTTTATTCCAAATCCCTGAAAGACCAGCAGACACAGAGGCCACACGGTTTGTCCAACACCCCATGTTCAGCCAGAGCTGCCAGTGCAGCAGCAGTGTGGTGCTGGCCTGTACCTGCCCACCAGCTTGAACCAGTGGAAGCGGTCGTAGAAGGGGTCGCTGCCCGTCACGGAGCCCTCGGGCTCCTCCTGGCTGCTGGAGGCCACTTCCCCCGCCCGGTCGTACATCTCCCGCATCAGCTCCAGCCTCTGCCTGCGGGACACAGCAGGGGAAAAAGCTTAGGAGAGAGGCCGTAAAGAGGCAGTGAACACAAAGTGAGGTGTTCACCTCACCGGCTTCACCTGTACCAAATTACAGCTAAGAACAGAGAAGGCTGTACCCTAAGTTTGGTGCTTCGCTAACACGCCAAATTCTGGGAATCCCCAGATTCTGGGAAAAATTCTGTCGGCGAAGCCCTCTGAGCACAAGGCAAGGTCACTGCAGAAGCTTACATAAATCTTGGACTTCAATTCACTTCTAGATATCCCTCTTTCACATCTAATTCTGGCATATGTTTGCTTCCCTTTTTACATCAGACCATGCTTCTGAGTAATTTCAGCAGTTCTTTGCATTCCACTCCAGAAATGTTGACATTTTGATTCAAAAGTGAACTGATTCCATTATAGACTCTAATTATTAACCTATTTTATTGAAGAAAGCAAGTGTTTCACACGGCAAGATCCTCTGTCTGGAAGTCATAAATAGGAAAAAGGTCTTTTAGTCAGTATTTAGAGAATGGGGAAAAGAAAGGTCATTTACATGTGATGAACATAATTCAGATTGCTGTCAGAATTTATGACAGAATTTGTTTAGCTTTCATAATAATAAATCTTCTTTATTTAAGATTTTTATCATAAATTATGTCCTATCCTGCCAGGTTATATAATGCAGGTGGCAACAAAATTATTACATGAAAGGACTGAAAAAAGAAGTAATGCAGAGAGATGAGTTATGATGAGTCTTACTACATTCAAAATATAAACTCTAACCTCAAATTACAAAAATTAGATGTGAAGGTAAGTACACTTGTTCAAACAATCAAGAAAGCTGGTATTTAAAACATCCCACACTGTCTAGAAAGTTTGAGAGGATACATAAAAAATAGAAACAGATAAGGAATAGCAAGGGAGGGAATTTTTGAATGAAGTTCCTCGGACATAGAGAATTTAGCTCTCTAATACTATTCACATACTTGAGTTTTTCTAACGACCAGTAATGTGTTGCTCCATTCTTCAGGTCCTGCACTTCCACAGCCACCACAGTTCTGGGAAAAGGCCGGCGGTCGCGGCTCTTCTCCGGCTCCACGGGCAGGAGCTCCGGAGGCAGGGGCGAGTACAGGGTGTCTGTGAGCAGCACAAACTGGAACTGCACCTGCAGGGAACAGACATGCTGCTTTGGTCCTGAGAAGCCAGAAGTTGGTGTGGGACGTTCACTCAAGACAGAAATCCGAATCAAAGCCTCACAATTTCCTGAACCCTTTTACAGCCCAAATTAATAAGCAAGAGCTATACAATTTTAGAGTACAAGTAACTCAGCGCATTTGCAGCAGGATTATACAATCAAAACTGATGGGTCAGAAAATTCAGGAAGTGATTCTGCACATCCCTACCTTTTTCTTTAACTCTACACTGATTGCATTGGCTTCCTTTAGGTACACTGCATTTCCCCAGAGCTGGTCCCTCAGTGAAGTGAACTGGTGGAATTTCCACTTCCTGAAAGCCCACTGGGCAAGTTCATATTCATGGCGTGTCCAGGGTACTGGGAAGACCAAAGAAACAGAGAAATAAAACAACGTGGCTTCTTTTCAAAACCATCACATGCAGCATCCTATATGCCTGTGATTATGCCATCAAGTTCCCAACACATTTTCTGGAAGAACAGAAGAAAAAATCCTACATTTTCATTATTCGTTGTGGAAGAACCAGACTCAAAATTTCCTCACCATTAGCAGTGGAGATTAATGACCATATAAATGAGATTTGGAGCAGAGGAACAACTCTTTCCCTGTGCCTATTATTTTAGGTTATTTGGCAACTATTAAAGCCAAATGCTGAAAGAATGGAATGAGAGCAAGTATAATGGGAATAAAAAATTATCTACTGTCCAGAAATGCAGTTACACAGACATGTCACAGCATTCTAAGAATTCCCAGCAAGGAAGAAAGAGAAACTTCAAAATCAAAACAAGGAAACAAAGGCAACAGTTTTGTTTTAAGACATCTGAGCTCTGTTGGTGCCAGGAAGAGAAAGATTCTTTCAAGACCACCAAATCAAAGCCTGGGGTAAAACTAACCTAGTTTGTGCATCAGTTGTATTTGATGTCTACTACTCTTGTGGAACGTATTCTAGTATTTGAAATACTGATGCTGAGAGGATTACAGATCAAGAACTTAGTGTTTTGCAGCTTTCCAAAGTAAGTCTTCTATTTATTACAAGAGATGATACAGTAGCTGTTCCTTTAGACTTGGCTATATCCAAATTATTTTTAGCTTCAAACTCACCTTCCTCCTCCTCCTCCTCCTCCTCCTCCTCGGTTGTTTCAGCTGTCAAGGACCGTGTCTCTACCTGCTTCTGGAGGGCCTGCAGCTTACTCTCATAGTCCTGTGGGGAGAGAGGAGAAAATGGTAGGAGGACAGACAAGAGCCAGCAGGAAGCTGAGAGACACCAACAGCTCAGAGTGACAGGCACAGATCCCAGCAGCACAGGCCCTTCAGGAGGGCTCCCAGGTCCCACACCAACACTGCTTTAGTGCAGCCTCCCCATGGAAAGAGAAAACACAGGCCAACACTATCAAGACAGAAGGCTGGTTTCTGAAATTACCACATTTACATGTTCACAGTGTCTAGAAAAGAGAGTTTTAGGATGTTCTTTTGGTGAGATTTTTGCTAAAGACAGGAAGAAGGGGGTTTTATTTGGACTGCCTCCTGCTTTCATAGAAATAGGAAAGAGGCAGAAATAGAGAAAAACACAAAAACAAATTTGAAAGGGGAGGATTATTCACCTTCATTTTCTCAAACAGAAGGATTATCATCACCACTATTTTGCCTTTTTATACAAAAAAATTCCTTTCAGATATTAGTAGGGGAAGCACTTCGTTTTCAATTAGATTTTCCCTATGGCAAGTAAGTAACATTCTCTCACATGTATATTTAACACATCAGAAGATAAAATACCATCACTGCCCTGGCAGAGAAGTCTGTGCAGTGGCTTCCGCACGAGGAACACTTCAGCAATAGCTTCTGGTACAAGAGCATTTTCTTCCTGTTCAGAATTTACTGCGCCTTGAAATAAATGCTACTAAAACTTTATGAGCCTTTATTATTTGCTGGTAAAACAAATACAAATTAGAACAGACTCTGTCATAGTGCTCTTGGTCTCAAAGCCTATCCCACTAGGGTATTTTATTTTTTTAAGATAAATCTTTGGCACGTATTACACAAATTAAACTGGTTTCTCGAGATTTTTATACAAAAGTTACAACAATTCACTATGAGCGCTGCTGAGTTCTTAAGGAGAATTCTTGTATTCCAACCTTCTCTCTTCCAGTTTCAAATCCTAAAATTCTTCTCCAATGCCCAGTTTGCAGTAGTAACTTCTTAAGTCCAAGAGCTACAGAATAAAAGCTTTACATTCTCCTCCCATCCCACTTAAGCATCCCACCTAAACAGCTGCATCACTTAAGCACAATATGATTGTATCAATTTAAACCGGCTTCAGTTAAAGCCTTCAGAAAGGCTTTAAACTCCACTTGGAAAGGAGATACATCTCCAGAACATTCCTTCAGGTTCATAAGTAATATTTTCTGAAAATAGCATTGACAAATGGTAGCTGTGCCCTTAGAAATTGCAGGATTTTGGAAACCATGAATTCAATACCCCTGAGAGCAAAAATGAACTTTCATATGACCTTCATATGATGGCTGTATTTTAATTTTCTAATTTCCTCCTGAATATGTTATTTGGCTAAAATGTTCCTTCTTCATTTTTTTCTGCTCCATTCACCGTAAGTTAGCTACTTACTTACACAGGAAGTAACCTCAGCTCAGCAGCACAAGTACTGCCAACAAAACAAATATATATCCTTTCTTTTGATATTCATTCTGAATTCCTTAAAGATTCACCAAAAATCTATTCTAGACTCCATAAGACTTCTCATGAAGTATCAGACTTATCTACCCTTCTGAAATGTCCAGCATAATCCTGTATTTTTGTTTAACATAAAGGCACATTTTTTGATCTATTTCCCCTATTCCATGCAGATAACACAATTACATTTGAAACAAAAGACAAAACTAATCAGATATAACATGACACAAACCAGCTTCTCTGACTTGCAAGGACAGGCAAAATAATTTATTTTCCTGTAGTCTGAAGTCGATAATGTCATTTTCAACAGCTAGATTGTAGAGATGGAAAGCTCCTCAAGTAGTGTTTTACCAGAATCTTTCCAGATTCTTTTGGAGAAACTGAAAAGCTGCAAAGGGAATGGGAGAAACAAAAAAGACCCCAACCCACCAACAAACCCACACGCCATACACTCAGACTAGACAAAGCTTTTTAAGACCAGACTGGGCCAGCTAAAGCAGAACACCCCACCACAACTGAGACACGATGTCTGCCAAAGTACTGCCCCGTGTGACTTTCCCCTGTATTGGAGGTGCACAGAAAAGTCCATTTCTTTTGTCTTCAATGAGCAAATAAATGGAGAACAGTCAGCTCTGCGTTTTCTTCCAGAATTTAGATAAACAGCACAAAGGATAGTACAATGGGACAGCACTGAAGACAGGAATGGTTTATAGCTCCTTGCGCTACAAAAAGCTCCTATTTTCTTTTATACTGAATTTAAATAAGCTGTCTGAGATGGACACAAGCTTGCTTTGCTGCTTTACACATAACAGCAGAAACACCAGGCTGGATGAACTTACAATAATCAGGCTGAGGAACAAATAAAGAAATCTTTTTTAATTCTGCTGGAACAAGCCCAATCCCAAGATAAAAAATAAAAGCAGGACAAGCCTGCAGTCAAGTTTCATTTCCATTTCACTGAGACAAGTCTGACACTTACAAGAGTATTTCATAGTTTATTGAAAGAGCACTTGTTACAATACAAACCAGTTCTGCTTTTCACAAGGCAGATACTTGCTCTTAGGACAATCCAAAAGAATATGCAGATCTGAAAATCCCATTTAATTCAAAGGCAGCTCACTGCTTTTTTTACAGTACAAATAGTTACACAGCATAGATTTCTCATGTGGCAGCTCCTGAAGAGATTTGATGTGAAGTATCCAAGAGAAATTTCAACATATAAAGAAAAAGTTTCAACATATAAAGGACACAGAGAGGGAGGTACTGAAACTATGCTGAATGTACTGATAAAAACAGCATCCTCTAATTTGAGAGATCCCTAAATTCAGATTGCTTGAGGAAGGATGCTGGCGTCAATCTAAGCGAGGAGCATTAGTGCATTTAACCCCACCCTCCAAATCCAGTGTCCCAGTGAGTCCTACAGAACCTTGAAGGCATCCCAAAGGCACAGGTGGATCCAAGCCAGCTGTCAAAGCACAGCACAGCAGCACTTGGCAAAGGCAACTGAACTTTGTAAAAGAGCACTTCCACCATGGATGCCACATTCCCATTGCCCTGAAAGCTTTTTCACACAGACATCAATGGAAGCAGCTGTCTCACTGCTCATTAACTCCATTAACACAGGATTTGGAGTGAGAGTTGTGTGTATTTCTGAATAGCACAAGGAGATCCACAGTTCTCACACTGCTTCCCTTATCAGATGAAGCACTGCACTGCAATTCATATCAAATTCTTAAATATCCTCCTAAAAACCAGGAAAAAGGCTGCTTCCTTGAAGCAGACTGGAGTCTATTCTGACACTGACTGTCCTTTTTCTGTTTTGTCAAATCATACTGCAGAACAGGCAAGGTTTTCTTCTAGTGCTGCACTAAAACAGTGAGATAAGATAGACTGATGGCAACCTACTGCTCACCAGCACCACCCAGGCACTTACAGAGAGTTCTTCGCGGAGTTTTAAGCTGAAGTAAGTTGGCACAAACATTTCAGTGTTTAGCATTAAGGCATCAAGTAGCAGAAGTTTTAGTCTCATGTCAGTACATGTAGTTCTATGGACCACAGAGTTACTCCATGCGCAATCACATGGTGATTTCATACAGGCAGCACAATTCTCCAGAACATGGGACAGGAGATGGAATTGCTCTGGTCTCCCGCCACAACCTGTCCCATGCAGGCTAACTCTGTCCGGCTCATGTATTCGCTACAGAATTCAGAGGGTTTTCCCAAGCATGCATTTTTAATAGAGTCCAAGCCTTTCTGATGACATATAAGAATTCATTATGCTTGACACGCACAAAACTGAAGTGCAATGCACTACTAAAACATTATTCTAAAATAAAGACAACAGCAAAACATTACTTGCAGCCCAAAACTCATTTTGCAATTTGGACTCAAGCTCAAAGAAAGTACTGCTCATCTACAAGCCTTCTCTTTAAGAATCAAAATATTTTTGGAAATGATGCTTTATTTCCTTTGTTCAAGTAGGCCAAAGCATGAGACAAATACAAGTTACAAAGCCAGATCTGGACACAGAATTAAACCTGCAATAAAGCAAATCTCCCAAGTGATCAGATCAGTTTGTTCTTTTAGGAGTTGGAGGACTGACTTTGTATGTCCTGCAGCAGAGGCCACTATCCCATCAGTGATACATGTGCTGAGAATTAAGAGCTGACAGTTGATTAATGGATATGTAAATGGAACATGTCTTGCAACAGCACCTACAACATGATCAGATGAGGGAGGGGAAAAGTAGGACAAGACAAAAAAATATAGAAAATAAGCTTAAGGCACTTGCCACTCACCTACAGCTATGCTGAGCCACACACAAGCAACAATTACCAGTAGGGCTTATATTTTACAGAAAAATAAGCAACCTCAAGTAAATTCAGGACACTTGTGCAAAACAGCACAAATACACTGCAAAGTGGACCTACCTTACTGAATGCGGTAGAGTGGCCAATTTTGGTTTTAGAATTTTATTCTAGTCAAATTTAAGAGCAAAATAAGTCCTCAAATATTTCTATTGGCTTATAGTTAAGACCACAGATTTTTCAAGGTAAGAGCAACTTTGTCTTGCACTTTTGGAAACTTGGGAAAAAACCCTGTATCATTAAGGTTGGGACTCTCCAGTTGAGACAAAACCTCAAAGCCTATTCCTTAATCACTAGCTTTTCAGCAATTTGCTTGAAACAATCAGAAGCAGGAATTGTAAGCCTTTGTGTCACAGCAAATCACCTGCAAGTACAAACCCCTTCAGAGCAAACAGACATGAAAGATTTTAACTCGAGATTTTTAGTGTGGGGAGAAGGAAAATGAATCTTATTTTCTCCTCAAAGCAGCCTTCTCCTTTATTAAAAGAGTCTTGAATTCAAGTTTAATCCAAGACCAGAGGCACTAACATGAGGTATGACATTAAGATGAAACAGTTCAGTTCTCCCATCCCACAGGAGAATTCAACCAATACAAAGAAGTGATTTATAAATCTTCCTAAGAATAACTATTTCAAGAACATTTCCCAGACTCATGCCTGAGAAAGCTGCAAATATAAAAGAATTAGCTTTTTTGAGTGCACCAGAGTGCTGAAAAATCCTAGTTCCTTTCCACAGTCCCAGTATAATTAAAACCTATTACATTTAGAGCCACAATGGGAATTAGAAAAAGCTTATTTCCAAAAAACTGCTTCAGCATTATATATATTCTGACATAAAATTCCTTTCAGGCTGGCTTAACTGTCACAGCAATTTCATACCAGTAATTATGAACTCAAGCAGAAGGTACATCTACTCAGGGAGTGTGACCCAACAGCTCTACTTGATTTCTTTATAAAAAAGCAACACATATCTTGTCAGCTGACAACTTTTGGTTTATAGATTATTATTACCATTAAAAATTGAGTTAAGAGTGGAAAATACTGTTCTGAAGAACCAGATCCATTTATAAACAGATGGTCAGTTTCCTTATTGCTAAGAAAAAGGTCACATGAAATATTCAATGCTAGAAACTAAATTCCTCTTTTGATTGTCTACATAAAACACAGGAGGAAGGTAGCACTTGGTAAGTTCCAGACAATATTTTCCCCATTAGAAAAATACTTCAAGACACACACACAGAAAAAAACCAAAAAAAAACCTTGGTAAATGAGCTAGTGGGAAGTTCTCCCCTCCACCTCCCTCCCTCCCTCCAAGTCTTCTAGTCTATGAAAAAAGTTCTTACAATTTTTCAGAATATTCTTCCAATGGATGCTCTTAAAACTGCAAGGAAAGTCACAGGCCAAGTGCCCGGGCCGCGGGGCTGGGAGCTGGTGCTTGTGTTGGGCCTCTCGGGTTTCACCTGGCCGAAGCACACCCGAGTCTCGGGTGAGGCCGAGCGGGCAGGCCCTGAGGGGTGCCGGAGGCTGCCCCGAGACTGCCCCCGGGGCGTGCCAGCGGCTGCCCGGGCCCGGCTCACACTGCGGTTTCTCTGCCCGCCTTCAGGTTGGGGGCTGAGAACTGGCGCCTCATGCGCGGGGGCGTCACGAAGGGGCTGTGGTGGCCTGGCCGGTCCGTCTGGCTGCCAGGGCAGCCCCCGGCGCCGCCGCAGGGTTGGCGCTGCTGCTGCGGGTGCCGTTTGTGCTGGAAGCCCTGCGGCTCCGGCCCGGGCAGCGCCTCGGAGGAGCCCGAGGCCGGGCGCCGCAGCCCCTTGTGCGAGCCGCTGCTGAGGGAGTTGCTCCTCCAGCGCGGCTGCTGCTGGCTGCCGGGCTGCGTCGGCGTGCCCAGCTGCTGCCGCTTCACCTGGATGTGATCTGGGCTTCTCTGCGGGCCGTAAAGATTCCACAGCTGCTGCGGATCTTTAGAAGCAGCTTTACTTTCTTTCTCTTTGCCTTCATCTTTGTTCTTATCGTCTTCTTTTGGAATTCTAACCTCAATAACTTCATCTTCGGTGATAATGATGTGGGTGCCTGGACTCCACGAGTTCCTGTGTTTGGGATTGCTTTTGAAAGGAAAGCGGGGTTTGCGATTTTCAGGTGGAATAAACCGGTGAGGCATGTTCTGTCGACGAAGCTGTTTTGCAATTTCCTGCTGCTGCAGATTTTTAAATCGAATCTGTTCTTGCCTCATCCAGCGTAAACGCCCACGTCTGAAAGCCGGATCACCTGCCATTAACTGAGACACACGCTCCTCCTTAGCAAGATCATCATTCTCGCTTCTCTTTGCCTCATCTGTGGGCTTCTTATCCACATCCACTGCAGTGGCAGAGTTTGGAGACTTAGCATTAGCTGCAGTTGACTGAGCTTTTTCTGAAGACCCTATCAAGGGTAAAACCTTCTCCATTTTTAGCATTTTATTTCTGAGAACTTTGATCTCTTCATCCTTCATGTTGTTCTGCTTCTTCACTTCTTGCAAAATATCTTCCAATTTATCTATGTGCACCTTTAGGTCATCCACATCAGTTATTCCTTTACCATTGGCCATTACATCTTCAATCTTTTCATCTCCAACTCCTACTGTATCCCAGACATCCCGAGCAACAGCTCGCCATGATTCGCGCTCATTTGGGTCTTTTTTCCCATACATGGCACAAAGCTCTTTCATTTTAACAATGGCCAGAGCCTCAATCTCCTGCCTACTGTGCCTGAAGTCATTGAGTGCTACCTCATAGCATATCTCCTTCACAGCCTGAATCTTTAGGTCTGAGATGGTGACCCATTTGGAGTCTTTGCTAAGGCGTCGGCGTTGGGGTATCTGGTACATTTTAATAGGTTCTCGTTTCTTCCCACTGCTGGGGAGGCCACACTTTTTTACAATGGTTTGGAGCTTGCTGGGGGGCAGCTTCTCTCTCAGGGAAGTGATCAGTCTCCAACTCTCCTCACACGATCTCTTGTCCGAATCATCCCCACTATCAGAGTCTGCATCCTTTGGAAAAACAAAAATCAAGAAGTGGCCCCAAAATAACCAAAATTAAAATTGTAAGAAAATGGAAAAGCTAAACAGGAAGTAGCAGGCAAAGAAAACTAAATCAAAAATCAAAATAGAACACGTGATAAGGAGGTCCCTGAAGACTGAATGTTAGGGCATTAAAATATATCTTCAAGAGTCATGGGCTATCAAAATTGGAGCTCTTCACTAAATAAAGATTAACACATTATATCTTGTCATCTCAAAATATCTGATAATCTGAACTCTTCCCTCCTAAACCCTTCCAAAACCTTTAAACAGACCAACTAAAACCAAGTTCCTGGTTTTAAATCTTAAAACCAAGTGTAAACTGCACTTCACACATGCTACAAAGACATGCAAATATCCCCGACACACACATTTGCCTTGGTGACTGCTGTTGCTTCTTTCAGCAAATCCTCCCCAGGAAGGTAAGCACAACAGCCATCATAGAAGATGTCATGAGCAGCCAGAGTAAGTCGGGTTAACACTGGTTAGTAACGTTGCACGTGGTTGCAGGGATGCCCAAGTTTAGAATCCATTTCACTACAACAGCAGCCAGAGAAGTGTTAGACAATAAGATAAAATGAAACGGAAGCAGCCGAAAGGTTCAATGTTAAAAGGACTGTAAGTGCCACTATGACAGATGAAGACAGTGGTTCATACTCCAAGACTTGCTACAAGCTAGAAGGATATCCAGAATCAGAGTTTCAGAGGTGGGTTGTGGTTTGTTTGATTTTTTTTCCATTTGGCACCTTGTTGCTTAGTTTAAAGGAAAAAACCCATTATCAGTCTTGTCTGTCCGAAGAATGAGTTTCAGCAGAATGCAGAGTAATGACTTTCTGGTTTTAATTGTTTTAATATGAATTCTCTATTTGATATCCTTGATTTGTCTTCTCAAACCCTAGAGCATGGAGCTTCCACATACTTGCTAAGCATTATGCATTTGGCTTCTTCATTACAAGTTTTCCACCTTTTGCTAAATGATTTTTAATTAGCAGTGCTTTGAGTTTCCATATACTAGGAATGTCTGTCCAGATAAACTGCCACCACAAGTTAGGAATATCCATCATTGCTTACTGCCACCAGGAATTAAAATCAGGCCACTTTTCTTTAAAGGCTTATTAAGACATCTCTTTAACAAGCAAAAAGTCCTATGATCCAAACACCTTCAACAGCTGTCAATGTCTAACGCACCTCAAACTGACATCCCTGTTTTCCACACGGAGATTTAGAACACATGAGAAACCAGGAACAGTAACAGCCACTTACTCTAAAACCAAAGGAGACCCAGGTCATTGAGCCAGCACCAGAGGCTCCTAGAGTTTAGATTCAGCTAGATGACAACAAAGAATGGGGAATACGACATAATTTGGGGGGGCAATTACATAAGGGGGTAAAGGAAACATTGTTCTGCCCTATGGTAAGGATTCACATTATTGAGCTTCTTGTGACTTAATGTAGTTTTAAGAACAGTATTAAAGAATCAACTTCTAGTTTAGGTCAAATATATAAGCAAAAAACTGGTTTAGAAACTCTTTGTGTGTTTACAGCTGACAAAATTTGTGGCCTAAGGAAACAGCATCTACCAAACTGCATACTGCAGTGCAAACCAAAGGTTCCCTGGAGGAAGCCCCAGTGCAGTTGGGCCACTCAGGGATAACGACCAGGAAGGCAAAACATGAACTACTCCAACATTAAGTCACAAGTTCCACAGGACTCTGACAGTTACAAAACTACCATAGAACTTCTTATGGCTAAAGCATGTCTTCATATCAAAAGCTGATGAAGAGACACTTAGTCATTGCCCCATGTGCACTCAGAGGTTACCCAGACCAATAAGTGCAGCTATAATCAACATTCCAATATCAACTGGCCACCGCAGAGGCATTATGATCATTTTAGCTCTATTACACACATTTGCACATTCAATTTGTAACATGGAGAACAACTACTTCTACTCCCTAGTAATACTAGCAAGGCAAAGATATTTTAGTTGGCAATGCTGGGGGACAAGAGCTATTGTTCGGTTTTTTTGTGTAGCACATCTAACAAATAAATACCTAGACTGCTTAGGATTAGCTAGCTTCTTACATCTGAAATTAGACTCCAGTTTAGACCAGGAAGAATATTTATATCTCAGTATCAGTCTTACACAGCAGTAAGTCAGAGAACCTGGTACTACAGCTGGATATGGCAGCAATGTAATAAATACTTTTAAGGTACACAAGCTGAAATGCACTCCCAGATTCCCCACTCATTATTTAGCTACGGCTGCATGGATGCACTAATCCTGTCCATCCCAGGCTCTGCACACAGCAACACAGAATCCATGAGCTGTGTCAGCAAGCTCTGCTGTCACCTGAAATATTCTTATTGAGAACTGTGATAAGCAGGACATTGACCCCTGACCAAGTATCTCATTTGGTATGATCCCTTACAACTAAGAGAGGTATCCTTCTGGAGCTGCTGAGGCATGTAGGGTGGCCTTCCACCTTTGTCCACTTACTGAAACCAGGAAGAACAAAACAAACTTGAAGAAACCAGCATCTTTATTACGATATTAACCACTCTCTAAAGAATTTTAATCTGAAGTATTTGGGGAAATAAGTTCCCTTCACAACACTTCATAAATGCAGCCTTACTGGAAGCAGCTTCCCAGACAGCCAGTTTCACATCTTTAATTCAAACAACAGCTCAGCTTTGTGTCCATCAGCTAAAATTTAGGGAAAGGAATTCCATTACTTGCATCTCATTTGACACATTGCCAAAACTTACTCAATACCAAAACTATTTTTATTTTCACATTTTTACTGTACTATTTTTTTGCTACCCAAATTTCAACCATAGGATTCTAGAGATTAAACATTACATTAGTCACATTAAAACTTTTTTTCTGAACTAAGGGTTGCTTTGATCAAAGTCTGCAGCCACTCCTCTCTATCCAAGAAATCAGCCCCTTGTGATAAAATAATTAGAAATGCACAAGTCTCTAAGTGTGCAATAGGAATTAAAAAAAAAAAATCATGTAACTTCTTCCTATGGAAGCCACAGTGCTTTGCTCCATTCTAGCTTGGGGAGAAGGGCAAGAGCTTTACAGTGCAAAGTCCAGCAGGCATTTGACCCACAGTTCTCAGTGGTCTCCATCCCATACTGCAAACATGAATCATGAGTTTGAAATTTTTATCAGAATTCTGGCATAACAACATTTGTGTTCTGGCCAAAAACAACCAGCTAAAGCAGAATGAGGAGACTCATGTTTCTCAGGGAGATCTAGATTTCATTCCTGAGTTTGGCCTTGTTTTTCAAATTCACAGGGTGCTTGAAGGCTGCATCGATTTCTATTTGTAATGCGCTTCAGAGCTATTTGTTGTGAGGACACTGAAGTCTTCCTATATCAGAATTAATTTATCAGACTTCCTATATGAGAAGTGTGTAGAGTGGAGGAATTCCCAGTGCTCTGAGTAAGTTAACACACTGCTCCCTACTCAGAACCCCACCAATGGCTTGTGTACCACCAAGACCCTCGCAAGGAACTCCATGCAGGGGAGGGAGATGGGTTAAAACATGCACAATGCAGCAATATTTTTAGACATCATTCAAAAAATAAACCTAGTGAACCAATGTTCTAGGAATCTCTTTGGCAGCACAAAATTAGTATGTTCTGGTGATCCAAGACAAAAAATATAGGCACACATCCCAAGGAGCAGCTGTTTAAACTACTGCAAAGAACTTCACAGAGCACAAAAATGCCCTTTCTTCAGGTTAACTTGCAAATAATCTATCCCAAAAAGAATTGATTAAAGCTTCTTTACTGTCAATCACAATCTTTGAATTAACCAGAAGGAGCTCACTCACACTGCTAATAATTCACTGTAGACACAAAGAATTTGAAAGCAAAGGGAGAACTGCGTTGTGCAGACAACCCAAGCAGGGTTCCTAAACTTTCAGATAAGCAAGGACAGGAATTACTGTTTTCCAAAGGCATAGTTAATCAGGAGTAAAGACACATACCAGTCTTTGCTGCTCCAACAAGAGATCAGCTTCCTCCTTCTCTTTCTTATATAAGATCTCCATTTCTTGTAATCTGAAGATGAACAGAAGACCAGAAGTAGTCAGAGGTCATTAGTTTTATTTTGGTCATTCTCTGCATGCACAGTATCCTGAATTACAGTTACAAGAGCAAAAGTCATTTTGTCCTTAAAAGGAATCTTTCTCTAGCTATTCAATACTACAGAAGTGAAAAACTGCAAGCTGCATTTCAGCCCTTACCCAAAGGCCTGCACCATTAGTGTCTAGTCCTTACTTGTGTTTTTTAAAGAAGCTGGAGCACTGAAACACAAGAGTAAAATAAGGAGGAAGCTTTCTGAACTTCCCCAAGGGGCAGCAGAGATGCTGTGTGGAAGAACCAAGTAACCTACTTCTGACTCTTCCTTGTTTCAAGTTGAAATTTTGAGTTATTTTATTACCTTTTCTCCATCTCTTGCTTCATGTCAATGCCCTGCTTCTCCAGAAGCTCCCTCTGAGCAAATGTCCAGTCAACTGGCTCTGAGGGAGTCTCAGCTGATGGTGTTTTCTCTCTTTCTGCTCGTGCTTGCTCTGGGTGGTTGAATCTGAAGACATGGTTTTTACCCATGATGATACGATTTCCTAGAAATAAGAACAGAAAACTGCATCTGACAGAAGAATGGCACCAACTTCTGATTAAAAACTACACTCCAGAAAGGCAACACTGTCCTTAAACAGCACTTAGCATTCCCTGTATTTGATGTAAATGTCTCATATAGAGAGTCTACAAAAAAAAACTCCTGTAACATTTCTTACCTGAGCGCAACTGCACAGGCTGCACAACCCTCTTGCCATTCACGTAGGTTTCTGATCGTTCACAAGGCTCCAAAGTAACAATAACTACAAAGAAAACATTGATGAGTGAGACTTTAGAGAGTCCTATAGAGGAACAGAAGTGTGCAAGCCCCAGAGGCCTCTCATTTGCTGTCTATGTTCATACTAACACCAAAGAAGTCAATCACCTCTGAATTGTCATGCTGCTTAAAAACATACACCCAAGAGGAAATCAATACTACTGACTTCTCTACCTACTGCAGCTGGAAACTACTTGTTTTTCACATTTATAGTTAACCAGGGTCAGAATTTAACTGTTAAACTGGCTGCAGCATGCAATCCCAAGCCATTATCACTTAAACTTTATTTTCTTCCCCTGAGACTCAAGAAAACAACAAGTCATAACTGATCTTTTTTTGAGGTCAGAAAACTCCCAAATCACAGGGTTCCCTGGCCAGCTATCAAAGTGATAGAGATGGAAAGATTCAGCAATGCTTTGTTGGGAGCAGCAGACTTTTACCTTCCCCATTGTTGTTCCTCTCGCTGCGGAAGACGCAGTGCTCTTCCTTGATGTGAGCCCCGCTCAGCACAATGTCCTGCCTGCGCTCGGCGTCCGCCTGCCCAACCCTGCGGGTTCAAGAGAATCAGGCACCTTCTGAAACTCTGCATTGGCCAATACAGCCCAGGAATAGCCAGGAAAAGGTTTGAACTATTAAGACTACCCTTCAGATTTAAAGGTTTGGACCAGTGCTTAATTCTGCACTGCAGAGAACCTGACTGTTCTGCCATGAACTGGAGGATGACAGCTTTGCAAAAGAAAAGTTTTCTCTCCCTTAAAACATGTCACCTGGAGAACTGAAATGTTAAATACCTCTGAGTTTAATGCAATTTCTTCCCTCCTGTGAAACCCTTCTCCTTTTAGAAAGGGATGTAGAAGGGGGAAAAAAAACCCAACAAGAACTTCCAGAGGTGTGTTTCAGCTAGCAGACTGGGATCATCGCTCCCAAAAATCACCTTCTGCACTTGAACAAAGGAGCACAAATGGCTCAGGAGGCTCTTGCTGAATAATTTGATGCCACAAGCAGTTTCATCCAGCATCCAGACAGAGAGGTTGGCTGTACCCCTGGAGCACAAAGATGTACGTCCCAAATGTTTGAGCAGTTTTAGCTACAGACAACTTAATTTCCAATCCTAATGTTTATGAACTTGCTCTACTTATTAATTTACACATTTCTAACGTCTGTGAGCTAGGCTCAAAACTTATTAAAACTTCTTAAGCCCTAAAGTATTCTAGTCATCATTCTCTGCTGAATTCTCTATACTTTGATATTCCTTTCAGTGGGCCTAATGCACATTGGAGTAGTACCATATGCCAGCCCCTGTTGGCATACTCACTTCCATTTGCTCCCCAGGAAAATATAAACTAAGCAACCAAACACAACTCCAAAAATAAAAATCACCTCTCTCCTTCCCGCTGTTTTGACAAGTTTTGGAATAAGATCAATTTTTAATTCAAAGTTTGGCAATTAAATTTTATCTCATATCTGTGAATGCAGAATCCATTAAATGTGCACTAGCACACATAACAGTTTATTTAAATATTAAAGCTAACATTCAGCCATATTCCAGTTTTCAATCCTGCAGCCATTAAAATCTCTCACGCACTTCCAGTAAATTTTACTACAAACTTAAGAGGGGATGTCATGCTTTCTTTTACTGCCCAGGTCTAAGAATGATTTCTTACAGCTCAGTGACTGTACATGTTACTTTCAAAAAACCATGTCAACTTAAAAGAAATTGCATTTCTGCACTTTTTACCACCTGCAGCAATCTCATGCTTCAAGGCACAATTATTATTTAAACTCATGGTGTCTCCAGCATGCGAATTTAAGCAAGCAAAGACAACTCCAGAGTGTGTCAGCACCAACTCTCACCTTGTAATGCCATCTTTGATGTAGTACAGCAGACATTCAGACATGAGTGGATCTTCATTAAGGTTTACAAGATGAGGAGTCTGAAAGAACAAAAAGAAATTAAGAACTGAGGTTCTGCTTTCAGGCTCCTTCCTGCAGCTGTGGCGCATTAATCCAGCAGTTTTGTCATGGTATCGAGATTATTCCATAGTGGATTTTTTCAAACATAACCTGCTAAAGCATCACAAAGTACCAGTGAAAGATAGCTCAGATTGCTTAGTTCTCCAAAATATCAATCCATGGAAGGAAGAAAGGCTTCAGCTGGAGAAAAAAAGAGTCCTTATAAAGTCTGTAAATTGTGATAAAGGAAGTCCAAGAGCAGAAAATGTTGCTTCAGTGAAATTTTGAAACTGATATGGAATCAACTTTGGCTTTTCTTGGGCTACACAGGTCAGGTGCTTATTTGGCAAAGTGTTAACACCAAAACAAAATCTAAAACTACCAATATCCTTTGATACCAACAGCTAAGAAGCTCTTTATCTAAACTTCTTCTAAATTTAAATCCACTACAGTCACTAAACCAACCTTCTTTGGTGAAAAAACCCCACTGGAATCAGCAAACAAGTCACAAGGCCTTGGTGTGAAAATCTAGCCAGTGAGATGGCAGTAAGCACAAGCACAAAAGAAAAGGCAAAAATGGTTAAACATAAGTAAAGCAGAAATACAGTAAGAGAAATAAAACTGTTAATAAGTCACTTGTCCCTTTGTTACATTCAAACAGAATAAATTTAGGAAAAAGAAATAAATTTGGCTCAGGTACCTTATAAACACTACTTCCATGAACTTATCTTGGACGCAAAGAAGTTTACTTATGAAAACTTTTAACAGCACTACATTTACAGAAGCTCAAAAATTACTAGGTGTTCAAAATGAATTTGTCTTTGAATGAAGGACTCTGATTGTCAATTACCCAATGGAAGATTTAATTATAAGGACAGAAAGGGCGAGAAAAAAATACAGGTTTTTCACCCCTAAAAATCCAGGGGTGACCCAAAGTTACAGCTGAAGGTGTTCCATGCTGCCATCACTGTTCACTGCACAAATCAGCACTTGGAGGTGTTCAAAGCTCTTCAATCAAGAGAAAAATTGAGAGAAACCAAATCCTAAACACAGTCAACTGCCACAACACCACTACAACTTGCACTACTTGAATACTTTGTAAGAAATAAAAGCTCTTTGTAAAGAAGTAAAGCTTGAGAGATGATGCTGCCACATCCACCTATTCACTCCTTGCATGTGATGAGATACATACTGGTACCTCAAAAGTGTAAAGTCTTTATATAAAACATTTCACATTTTCTATCTAAGTTCTCATCTCCTAAATTTTCACAACAGCCACAGTTACTAGAAGGAGAATTAATGGAACTGCAAGGATAGCACGGAACAGAAGCAGACACGACTGGGCTTGGAGTTTTATTTCACCTAATTAAACCTATATAGGTAAAAAATAAATACTATCTATTACCAAAGCAACTACTGCATCCAGGGGGCATTTATACACAAACCTGATCAGCTGAAAATGCACCAAAAGAATCATCAAAAAGAGCTGATGGCCTCTGAGGAAAAATCTAAAAGGAGATGAGGATCCATAATATAAGAGAAATAAATGTAAAGAATACTCAATGAATCAGCATCTTTACAAACCTTGGGCATGCCTGGAGTAGCTACCAAAAGCAAGCTTGAGTTCCACCAACTCCAAGCAGCACAGTCTGACACTATTCTAACTGAAGGATTAAACATTTTAGCCAATTCTGGTTAAACTGCATTTCTGTGAATAGATCCCTGCTTAACCCTAAATCAAGTTTATAACACACTTGCACACTAAAATACTACCCATGCTGCTTGTTCAAAGATTTTAAGATAAAAGAAAGTAGGTTCTTTTCCTTGTACTTCTTCTGTAATTCTGCTTTACATGCAGAGATAGCTTCTTTGCTAATCTAATTATTTTATAGTTACAGCACTGATTCATGCCCTTTTCCTGCACAGTTCTGCTTCTTTCAAATTACAGAAAATAGAACTACTGGCAAGTATTGAATGAAATATGCATACCCTGTGTTCACTGGTTCCTTAGATCACTATCCATTTTTCCAAGGGGCAGAAGGATTAACAAACAATTCAAGGAAGAGCACCTAAACAAGCTTTGAATCTTCTCTGGATATCTCAAAGAACAGGTAGAGCACACAAAGGTCACTCACAGCTACTGCAGAAAATTTCAACAGAAGTAAGACACAGCACCTTCTGATTTACTACTGAATCAAGATACAAAAGGAGGTGCAAAATTTCTCCTTGCAGCACAGCATCTTCTAAAGGAAGATCCAAACCCTCCTCTCAGGTCGATTAGCCTTTTGGAAATATCATGCAATAGTTAACAATTTTCTTTACCTTTTTGGGTGAGAAGACTCCCAGTGTTCCTCCATCTTCCCGAATTGCAACTCCCATTTCTGCCAACAGTGCCTCCCTGAGAGAGAAAAAATGGTACTGACCCCATTTTAGGCTTATTAGACAAGTAAGGTCTAATGAAAGCCAGGTAATTACTGTATTAGACTTTGAACCAGCCTACCCAGGACAGTCACCACCTCAGAGCACACCAGGGTACATTGGTAAACTTTAGCCCAAGAGTGGCCTATAAACAGCAACTTTAACTGTGAGAAACCCAGGAAAGAGCAGGACTTTCTCCCAGCATTGCTCCTGCTGTTCTACATCTAACACAACTGCTAGGGATGTTAGGGATACATCTGCTATCCCTAACACCATGCTGCTGCTCCATTGCTTTTGAGCAATGAGGAACTTTCTCCATTTTCCACTTTCCAGACACCATCCATACTATAGCACTTCCAGTTCCTGACCTTTCCATCCTAATGGCTTCTGTTTTCCTCAGTTTCTCTTCCCACGTTTCATTCAGCTCTGCAATGATCTTCTCAGACTCCTGCATGAAAATACCAGAAGCTGTTTTATAATTCTTCAAAGTTCTTCACATAATACACAAAGCAATTGAAGTTTCTGCTCTGTTTAGGCCTCAAATTAATTTCACATATAAAAAGCATTCGTAGCACCTTAAAACTCATATTTGTTTCCCTTAATTTTTAAAAGGGTAGATGATCCTGAAAGCAAGCCAAAAAGAAAAGCTGACTTCATATCTAATCAATCAGACTTTATTTTGAACCACCTAAACTTGTTTTCCTTTTTTTTAAAAATCTGATTTACAGACATGATTCAGTAACTGAATGCTAAGGAAATGCAGAGACCACTGCTGTTGCCATGGCAATGGAGGGTTTCCAATAGGAAAGGGAAATGCAGTGTGTGTTCAGCCCTGTGGCAGTGTCTGATGGACAAACATGAGAATGTTGCACAGATTCAACACAGCCAGCTCTCCCCACTTCTCCACCCATGGACATTTGGGGGGCTTTCATAAAAATCAAGAAATACTTCACTGTGCTGCACTTTACTGTGGTTCAATTCTGTGCCGCATGGGGACAAGGCTGCCTTTGTCTGGCCCAAACATGCCATTCTGTGCTTCACATTTTAATCTGTGGGGGCTGGGCCAAGACAACAGTGGCAGGATTATTCTTCCTCCTTTTTTCAACTTTGGGGTAATTTGGTTTTCCAACAGCTGAGTGCATTTGCAAGTCAGGCTTGGCTCACACTGGGGCTGACCAGGCCTCTAGGCTTATGATCTATTTTTTCCATAACTACAACTGCATCAGAGTACCCATAAATAAGAATCAAGAATTTCATTTTTAATTTAATTGTAGCTCCAGGCTATAATTAAACTGAAATAATACTAACAAGAAAAGTTATGCATGGACCCAGTTTCTAACCCAATGCATTTAAGTGCCCTCTAAGGTGCAAGTGGGTCTCAGACAATTTCTACACACACAGGAGATATTTATGGAAGGAAGTTCTCTCAAGCTCATGATTCTTTAGCCTCCTTAATACCCACCTTCAAACGTTCAATGGCCTCTTCTCCTCCAGGAGTTGACATGATTCTTTCCTGTATACTGGACACAGATGTTAAGCCCACCTGACTACTGAGAGAGCAGGAGGATGGAGATGCAGTGAGGGACCCCATGGAGGCTGTGGAAAAATTGCCAGGACGTTGATTCTCGGAGGCTAGCAAGTATCTATGCTTATTGTTCTGAAAATCTTTCAGATCTGAGAGAGAGACACACAGACAGAGGGAAGGCAGGAAAATGGGAAAAAAGGAAAAGAGGGAGGGAAGGCAGGAAGATGGGAAAAAGGAAAAGAGGGAGGGAGGG
>VWYI01036094.1:601050-614708 GCA_013399455.1 Anthoscopus minutus | reverse complement strand
AAGGAAGGAAGGAAGGAAGGAAGGAAGGAAGGAAGGAAGGAAATACCAGTGTAAGAGGAAAGCATTTAAGCAGCAACAAGGCAAGTTTTGTAATTTTTTAGATGGCAGTTCTGAAACAAATTTTTAATTCTAGCAACCATAATATAAACAACTCAGACCCTGAGGTTCACTAGGAAAGACTGGATCATAAACCTTTCTAGACAAAACAGCTTGAAAAAATATATTATACGTTGGCAAAAAGAACCATCCTACTCTTCTACTATGTCTGTAAACCATATTCTCAGAATAATCACACACCGAAAGAAAAATCTTCTAACATGAAAATATTAGGCAACTGAATAGCTCAGTTTTAATAACCTAGTATTTAAAAATTCAATTTAAAAAGCATATCCTTTAAAATAAGTCACTTCATGAAAGAAACAGGTCAAATCAGACACTGCAAGTTATGAACAGGGGCATCACACTTACAAAAGTGAGATGCTTGCCCAGACATTGCATGAATTTTGCTGTCCTCCTACATCTCCTCTGCTTTTCTCCTGAACAATCCTGCCATTGTCAGCCTTATGCCCTAGTTCACTCCATGCTCAACCTCCTGTTTCAGCTTCATGGAACTGATGATTGCCCCGAGTCAGTTTGAAAACCACCATCTGCAAATACAGGAGGCAGTGCTGGGAGTTTCACAGAAGAAAAGCAGGTTAAGGGAAGGGAATGCCGCCAGGATGAGGAAAGCAGGCATGACAGAGCAGGGATGGAGTCTCAAAAGGCCATGCACTCCTGAAGAGAAAGGAAGTGGCACTTGCAATAGCTCCACAGTTGCTGTGACCACAGAGAACCAGAACCGTCAGGACCATGCACGCTGCTGTGGGAGCGCAGCTCTCACACCATGACACGTGCACACGCTGGAAGCGGCAGCAGAATGTCAGACAGGCCAGGGTGAGTCCTTACACCACCAGTAGCTTCAATCTTAGGAAATTTCAGACAGATCTCTTCCAGTTGATATTGAGTGAGGGTCAAAAAGACTGACTGAAAGAGTTTAAGAAGTCTACCAACCCAAAATTTACATGGAGTATGTCTCCCTTGCAATGGACTACATATTTTCCTCTTTCTTAGAAGCAAACACCGAGAGAAATAAAATGCTCTTTTGCTGACTGGTTTTAGCCCTGTTAAGTTCATGAACTGCAACCAAGTATATTTAACCTCAAAAAAATAGACTTTCATCAGTATAAGATGAAAGATAAGATGGCTTCTTTTTTTTTTTTTTTTTAAAGGACTATACAAAATACATGGCAGCATCCAGGAGAAACTGGTAATACTTCATCTTGAGTTCATCTACTGAAACATTTAAAACAAATACTTCAAAGTGGAAAAGAGCTGCTAAAATGCCAGGAAGCTATGTGAGCAGGAACTGAGTAACTGGGAAGATATTTGAGAGAAAGATTTTCTGGTTCAAATCTAAACTGTGTGCTGTCATAAAAAACATTAGGGAACTACCACTCTCCCTTCTGTATTCTGACAGAAAGGAACAACGCAGGTATGTTGCACTTTAAACTTGATTGTGAACTCAGTCTAAGAAGTGCTGGTGAGGCTGGTTTTCATGAACCTACAATGCACTCCAGTGAGTGTTCTGTCTGGGATTTCCCTGTGAGAAATGCTGGCATGCAAAGCTCTGTTAAAAGCTGACCCAGAGAAAGCAGATTAAAAAGAGAACCACACAATACACACATTTGCCTCCACTTCCAGAGTATTCATCTCCCATTGGATCAACTGAAAGGAAGCAGGAGGGAAAATACAAGAAGGATCAAAACTGAAGGTTCACTAGTGACACAGGAAGGGAAGAGAATACTACTTGATGTTTAAAGAAACAAAACAGTTTTTAGTAACACAGTTTTTTCAGTTTGGATTTAGAACCAAAACCCACAGACTGTAACAAGCATTGTATTTCATTGTCTTCTGGCCCCATTCTCGTGAAAACAAGCAAACAAAGAGGTAAATGTTTGCTCTGTTACATGTTACATGTCTTCAGTAGTCTGTGACTAAGTCAGGACTTCTGCTTCACCAACAAAAAGGTCTGAAAAATCAGAAACTGGTGCAACATTTCTAATTTTTTAAGGCAAAGAAGCCTTCAATCCACTGGAATACGTTCTGTGCTTTTATGGACATTTCCTTCACTAGGAATTAAATCATGCTCACATTATAGAAGAATGTAACAGCTAAAATTTCAGTTAATCTGTCTCGTTTGGAATGAGGACAAGGAAATTGGGCTCAAGTGTGTTCTAGTGCTTTAAAAGGTTGCTGGCAAAGCAAATCAGTACAACAAAATCTCCCAAAAGGATTCATTAGTTACTCACAAGCAGCTGTTGCATAGTTATTTCAAGATGGCAAATGATTTGTCACTCAGGGCACTGTCTAACATTAGCCATTGTTTTCTTTTGTGAGAGAAGATGACATTGAAGCCACATATCAACTAATAACCTTAACCCTCTAAGGAGGAAGGAAAGATGCCTTTTTTCTTTAGCATTAAACTGAGTTTCTGTATCTCAGCTGTTTTACTGGAAGTCAGACAAAAAGCCCTCCATAACTCAGCAGAGCAATTCCTGAATGTGTAAGTTCTGTCACACAAAAGCATTTCTACAATAGGAAATCCAGACTCCATATTTTCCCTTGAGAGTTTGAATGCAACTTGTCAACTCCACATACAAACCTAAGATGATGGTTCAAAGACAGAACAGGCTGCCATTTCTAAAATCATGTTCAAAACTTAAATATCAGCACCTATATTTGAAATCCCTGTTTTAAATCCCTTTCTCTCACAGGCTCAGGTCTCCCTCCTCTGCTAGAGTGGCCAAGCCCAGGATGGTGAGGTGTTTTAAATCCACTTACTGTCAATGATATCTCCCAGCCCTTGAGCACGCAGGAGATCCTTGAGCCTTGTCACCTCCTCTTTCAGCTCCCGCACCAGCTTGGCGTTGGGATCTTCATTGATAACAGCATTGCATTTAATCTGCTTTGCACGATCAGCATATCTGGAACCAGACAAAACAATGAAACCTTACCACAAACGTGGAACTGCTTATGCACAACTTATATGCAACACAGGAATGCAGCAACACAGAAGACATTTAGCTTGCAGCTGTATGTCAGAAGAGTAGGCAATAAATCCCTGCTTCCTCTGTAGGGTAACTGAGTTCTTGCCAGTAGTCTTCTTCCTCACACATAAGCTCAACTTAAAAACCAAGGCTTAAAAGGACAAAGGATGGCCTTTAGAGCAAACAGTTACTCACACCTATCCCAGAGGAAGAGAAAGTACCTTAAAGTGCTCAAAGTTTCATCATAGTTGATGTCTGCTGGACTGAGAGCAGCGACCATTGCAGTTCTGGAGTTACCACCTATAGTGAACAGGCAAGATTTTAGATTAAACTACAGCACACACTCCAGGCACTACCTACCTACCAAGTATCAGTGTTTTCAATAAATTACAGAATTCAGACTAAATTCTACAGTACTAAGAAACATACAAAAACCACAGGAAAGAGTTATAGCATTAACACAAGGTGGAACTATGACAACTCAGATTTGGCTACTAAAGATATTTAATCTCATACTCAATACAAATTTAAGTGAGTTAAAAGTAGTCAAGAAATTCAGTGAGACTTTCTTTCCATATTGGCACAGACAAATCAGCCATACCTAGGTTTTCTCGAAGAAGCCACGTTAGTACAGAATCCCTGTAGGGTATAAAGTCTGTCTTCTTCTTCTTTTTGCTCTACAAAGAAACAACACAATATGAAAAATAGGCAGGATTTTCTGTGTAAAAACATCTTCCTGACATTCAAATTCTGTTTTCTAACACCATTCCAATGGGCAAAGAAACCAACATGTGCTCCTACTCAGATCATCCTACCTTGCTGGTGCAGTTATCCTAAGTTGAATGCATTAAGGAAAAAGGAAGAAGAAGGATGAGTTTCTTAAGAGATTTATACATTGTTTCCATATGAGACAGTACTTCCTTTTCTTGAGAAGCTAAATTAATGAGAATCACTCCACTTAAAAAAAAAAAATCTAAAAAACACCTAAGCATATTCAAGCTGTCCAAGGTGTTGACTCACTTATAAAAGGAACAACAATAATTTATTTGTTTTTTTTTTTGTTTGGGGGATTTTTAATACTAGTTGAGTACAAAAATAAAAGAGTACTTTTCTAAACCCACATGATTTTGCTTGGATCAATATACACTCACTTAAGACATTATTAAGTCTTGCCATTGCAAAGAAAGCCAGTGAATCAAATTATTGCACTGCTGTTTCTATAAATTTTAACAACAAAGCTGCAGTTCAGTTTTCTAAAACTATTCTTTCAAATAAAAATAAAATTACTGCACTGAAGATCTAAAAACTTGCTATGTGAACAAGTCTTCTAACACAAACACAGGCTTCTTTAGCAAGGCTTCTTCACAGTTAAACAAACTAATGCTTCCATCTGTTGACAGCCTGTGTGACACCCACAGAATAGTATCAACCCTGTTGATCTATCAAAATACACACAGCTAATATAGCTGAGAATGCAAGGCCAAGAACAGCAAAAGATTCTGCCATACCCCACGGATTTGACTGTTTCCATCTGACCAGCTATACACAAAGGTTGTTGCAGGCAAGGAAATGCTCTACTTACCACTTCAGCCAATGCTGAAATAACTTTGCCCAGAGTTGTGAGAGACTTGTTTATATTTGCTCCTTCCTGAGAAAACAGAAACCAGTATTATATAGCAATTAAAACTGTTCAACCATGAATCTCTGTAGTCTTCAGGTTTGCAACTTTTTCCCCCATACTTAGAACTTCTTATTTGTCCAGCAAAGACTCCACATGATGCTTTGTGTCTGCAGCACCCCTCCAGAGCCCCCCGCACCTTTAGCCGAGTTCCTTTGGCACCGGTGGAGTCAGCTCGCTCGCTCCCAGCCAGATCCACGAGGCTGATCTTGCTGACCTGAAGGGAGGAAGCACATCAACAGGAGAATTAGTTCTTAGTGAATTAGAGCGAGGACAGAACTACAAAGTTACTGCACGGAAGATCAGTGAAAAGCAGGCAGAAAGCCACTTAGCTGTAACACACCTTCTCTGTGGAAAGGTCAGTTTCTGTGTCATGTTTCTTCTGAGTAAAGACAATTGTAAACACAGCATGAGAGCGGCTACTGGTTTCATTCATGTTGGTGGCTGCCACAGTCCTAAAATATGAACAGATATGAGCATGTTTAAAAAAGGACAATTACCTGCAGGGCTCAGAATCAGGTGGAGAGGAATGAGAGCAAGAGGCTGCACAGGTGATGTTCTGCCCTGCAACCAAAACCCAGCCACACCTAATATCATTATCAAACCCTTTCATTTTTTCAATCCTGAATTATTCCCATCTTCATCACTGTTTAAACAGAGCTTTCTCAATCTGTGTACTCAGTAGTCCATTTTACATGCACACACCCAAGGACACTTGAGCAGTATTTATGTGAGTCTTTCTCACACACGGTTAAATGGAGCCAACAGCTGACATGGAAACAAACTAATAATGAACCAGAAAATGAACCTTGAATGCCAACTTTAGTCCTGATCACCTGTATTAGGGAAAGAGGAGACTATTCTCATAGGGTTTTATACTAGGATAGTGACAGAGTACACAGCAAAGGCAGAAGTAAATGCCAGTATATTTAGACTTCATCTCAAGTCATTATAATCTTTAAATGTCTACACAGCGATTGCAGCACTAGTTCAGCACACAAAGCAATTTCAGCTTTTAACAGCATTGATCAGTGCATATTTCAATAATACTCCTCACTTACAGGAGGTTTTTTTAAAGTGCTAACGCAGAACAGTGATAAATTCCCATCACTAACCTGGCTTTGTTCCCAGCATCCATGAGGTCTGCAATGTCTGTGTAAGATGTGACTGCTAACTTGGACAGATCTTCCACATAAGGTCCAAGGAGAGGATGCTCTCGCACCCTCAAATTCCCTTTGTTCTTCGGGTTCAACAAGTCTCTGACTCTCTCACAGTAAATCTCCATGTAACTCACCTGAAAACAGGAATTTTCACAGACTATTCAGTATTTCTGGAGGTCTCCTCCACAGCATTTCACTGGTAAAAATTCCCCCAGCCCACCACCGGAAAGCTGTAAGTGGGTCTGGTCATTTAACAGCTTAAACACTGGCAGAGTCAAGAGTCCAAAGTCTCCTGCATCACATCTCTACATAAGCTGCTGGCCTTGCACCTATGTATAGATCCTTCAACCATTTCAACAACCACTGGTGCGTAAACAAAAATTATACACCAGAGTCCATAATCATCTTAACAGCTTTAATATGACACAGCACAAGCATCAAACAAGACGGATGGTAAAAGAAGTCTGCTTCCAAGGGATCTCTCTTATGAACCACCAAAGCAACCTTAAGAAGGAAAAAAAATTGATTTTTCTTGTATGCAGAAGCAACTTTTATTTTAAAAATCATGGCTATAGTATTTGACAACAAACATGAAGTCTTCCAGCTATCAGTTAAAAAAAAAAATCTGTAAATGCATCCTAAAATTTTTCAGCCCATCATTTCTTTCAGGATTACTACACAGGTAAATGAACATTAGTGTTCTGATGAGGGTAAAAAAGAGTCACAGAAAGGCTTTTACACTTGTCTCAAACATGAATAACAGAAAATACATAAAGCCTTAAAAAACAGAATTAAAAAACCCAAACTAATCAGAAATCAGCATCTTAACGGAAGATCAATAACCCAGCACCTAAACTCACTTTGATGTCCTGAATACAGATGTTCTTTGATCCCTCATCACACTCACCTCTACAGAATATGACATTTCCTCATTACTGTTGTCATTGATTTTCTCAAACAGTTCTTCACATAGCTGGAAAGAGATTAAACCCAAGTAAGAAATGAGTCTTTACTGAGAAGTAGCAAGTAACTATCAGGACATGTTATGGAAATGGCTTTAGAATGATGGCAGCTGAAGAAAATTAACCTCACACATCAACCACACAGTCTCACTGGGAAGATAATTCATCACTAACAACCTTATTTTGTCTAGTATCTCAACAATTACTCTAGGTTTCAGCAGTATCATTATTCTATACTACAGCAGCTTTAGTTCCGTTAACTCTTACTGCAATATAAAACACAAGTGTGTGTCTGAAGATGCTGTAAAAACCAAATTCCCTTTCTGGGCTCAGTCCTACCTGGGGAATGATTCCTGCTTGGCTCTCCTCCTGCTTGCCCATCATGGTGTAGGATTTCCCAGCTCCAGTCTGGCCATAGGCAAAGATACACACATTGTAGCCCTCAAAGGCGTGCAGGAGCATCTCCTTCCCAATATCATTGTACACACGGCTCTGAGATGCAAAGCAGGGATCTTCAGGCTGGAAAAACACCAAAACAGCATAAATACAGATTTCACCTGTCATTTGAGTAAGATTTCAAAAAGCAACTGGGTTTTTTCTATACTTTTATCTTGTGGGCCAATCCCTTAGGAAGAGGTAAATTAGGCTGTTTTTACACAGAAGTTTTTCCCAAGACAGAACAAGATGGAGAAGAACAACAATGACAATTTCACTGCATTGTTTGTGAGTGTATCTTATTCTTAATCTAGCATTCTCTTGCTTCCTGAAATGTTGTATTTTAACATTACCTGCTGCTGAAATTAGGACAAATTTAGCTGTGCTAACATTCTAATGTCGGGATCAAGATTTTATCAGACCTCTTCTGTTCCTTGATGCTGCTTATCTGCTAGTTTTCATGCATTCTGTTCATAATGTTCCTGTGACTGGGCTATAATCAACTTGCACAGCTGCTCTGAAAAACTCAGCCAGAGAGACATTTTATTGTGAAAACAGTCTCACTGACAACAAATTTGCTCAGAAATATTAAAGTCTTATTTCACCATCCAAGTTACTAAAATTAATCTTAGAGAAATGCAGTGTCCCTTCTTTTAACATGTTTTAGAAAATGAGGCAGGGGAGGAGAAGGTGGCAGAACAACACAGTTCTGCTGAAGAACAATTACTGGAAGTCAGTGAGAGCTTAGCACTCTATAGAAGGGTGGGGCACAGGAGCTGGATAGGAATTTATTGCTTTTGCAACTACTGGAAACATGGATCACTGTGCTGCCTTTTCCAGATATGCCAATGAAACCCAGACCACGTATCTCCTTGAACTGTAAGAACTCAAGCAACTGTCATTTGTTCCCTGGAAAAATGAATTAACCGTGGCATATGCGAATCCTTAAAATATTTAGAACAGAACACTGATGGAGAATATTTTCAGTAATCTTTTGAATATTTACAGGTTGTTTTAGCTTTCTGCTCTCACCCAAACAGGGAAACACAACATACAATGACAAGTGTTTAACCAGAATGTGGGTGAGAAAGACTGTAGAAACAGCTGACAGGGGTGGCACAATCAGAAGAGAATGTTAAACCAAACGGCAACAACAAAACCAGGTTTTATTGTAAAAGCACTTACCGATGTGTGGGACCAATATGAGTAGTCAAAGCTGAAGGACTTTGGTGCTTCCTTAGGATTCTTTGGGTTGATAATACCTACAGGAAATAAAATTCAACCTCTTAGCTAACTTGACACTTAGGAGCATAACTAATAAGCTGGCTAACCCACAATCTGTGAATCTGAGTATTCAAATGGCATACGAGTAGGAAGACTGAAGTAACAGACTCACTGCTTCCTAATGCTATTATTTCTGTAGGAGTCATTTTAAATAAGACAAGAAAAAAACTCCTAGGAGGAATATGCTGTTGCTTAACAGAATTCTGTGTATTCCACACAATCAACAAAAGCCTTTCCAGATACCTTTAGATTGGTGGGTTTAGTACTTCAGCGTTTTTTTCCTTTCCAGCAACAAAACTGCTGTATATAACCTTTGCCTGTAGGGGAGCAATACACAATGGATCCAGCTGTCTCTGTAATGTAACACACAATGCCTGTAGTTCCTGTATTCCAAGGAAGGTAATTTATAAGCGTAGTCCTTGTTGCAGAACTGAATCTCTACTGCTTCCTTCCTTTTGATACTACAGTGCTGGAAATACTAAAATCTATTATTTCCAGCAGCTGTTTTCAACACCATCTGTGTAAGTAGGACTGTAAAAAAGCATAGTCCTGAGGGTATTAGATAAACTACCTTGGATTTACACATCTGCCCCTGTACCCAAAGCAGCGATCTGCCCTAGGAGTGAGACTACTGTGATGCATGCAAATAAAGTCCACAAGGAAATAAGCCATAGAAAGGTATCAGCAGTCCTTCTGGGGATGATTTACATCCCCATACCAGAGATCCTAGAAGGAAGATGCTTATTTCTCACATGTTCTGGCAGTTAGGTTATGCTTCGGGAGATGAGGGCTTCTCCCTTTCCTTCTGTGATGAATAAAAATTCTATCACTCACAGCTCTTACCATTTCAAATGTGAACTTAGCATCTTGTTTCACTGAAATATCTGAAAATGTGGTTACAGGATCCCCATTAAAATCAAATCATTCCTCTACCAGATGCTGTGTTCCTGAGCAGGGCTGTTTTCTAAAATGACAGCGTGGAGGAAAGATCACTGTCTGGATTGCAAATAGCAACAGTTGCTACTCTATTCCTGGTGGCCAATTCCATTTCACTTGGATACACCTTGTGCTGACATTCTTGCCCTAAAAAAGCTGACAGACATGCAAAGCCAATGAATTATATGCACCAGCACAGTATCAAATTGCAAAAAATGCTTGTGGCTTTGGATAGCAACACTGGCATCAACACAGGACAAACTGTAACCTAAGCAACCACCTAAGGCTTTAGCTTCCCTTTAGAAGCTTTGCCCGAACAGCAGCACAGCTCCACTCACGCTATTCCACCAGTCCTAAAGAGAACAAAGAACAAATCCCAAAGATAGGTCCCTGCCCCAAACTTATCTGAGTTAGTTCTCTCCTTGCAGTGTATTCCAGACTGCTACAACTCAACAATTTCTCATTTCTCATTTAAAAATGTAACATCAAAGCTCTGAAAGGAAAGGGAGATGTCATGCCTCGTACCTGGAAGTCTCCACTCAAAAAAGCAGTAAAATTAATAGAATCTCCACATTAGTGTCTGAAAAGGCACTACAAGTTTGCCATTAATTCCCATTTCTTGCTTTCAGCCTAAATCTGATCCATCACACTGGAGAAAAGTTCAAGCTCTCTGATTTATGCAAGTTATTCCGTTTGGCTCCATTTTTTCCCCCTTTTTAAACCATTGTTGTTATTATTATTATTGTTATTTTCTTATGACAGACTTTCCTCAGCCTTTCACACTGAGTTCCATGTCCAGCTCTCTATTTTGAAAATCACTTTATAAGCATGCATGTTTTTGTAAAGCATATCTTGAGAAGTGTATCAGGAAAGGGAGTTTAATGTGCAAGAAAGCAGCTCTGTCAGAGGTCAGGAATGCAGCTGCCGGGCCAAAACCTTCCACTGCAGCAGGAATGGGTCAGAGGAAACCTCCCAGCTGCCGGGAACTCTGCAGGCTGCCCCTCACCACTGTGATCCAGATACAGCCTTTGCACTAAGCTTCTGCTCCAAGCATGAAGTCCATTCATCCCTATTTCTGTTGCACACAGGCTACATCCTCCATTTTCAGAATCACTGCTTTCACTGAATTCTCAGGCTACAAATGAATCCAGCATAACTGACTGAACAAGAAAATACGAGATTACGATCTCAAAAAATTTCTGAAACCTCTTCATTTAGAGCACAGAGCACCAGATGGGTGCTGCCAGCATTAGTGATGTCTGATGTGGTCTGGGTTTAAAACCAGTAATAAGGCAGGCAGTAATGTAACTAAAACACCTGGAAGATGATGAGGCAGCTAAAAAACCAGGAATTCAAACTGAAATAATTGACCTCACTTGAATGTATCTATTACACAGAGTATCATCTTTGGAGGGCCAAAAAAACTCATTAAATCCCGCTACTTTTAAAGCAAGCTACTGGATATTTATGAAGAAATTAAAAGGCTTCTTATAGTATAGGTAAGCTTTAACCTAAAAGTTCATGTGCAAAATTGGGAAAAAAAGAAATGGTAAGGCATAAATTAGACTGAGTTGGCAACACTGATTTTATGTACCCTGTTTCTTAACCTGCTCTGTTTTCCTCTGAACAAGGAAACAAGTACAGTTTAAACAGAAAGAGGACTGTTTCCAGTGTCTCCAGTATCCACAAGAATATTAACTGCTTTTCAGTTACTTTGTTTGGTTTTTAAACCATGCAAGGCCAAGATGAATTATCTTAGTGAATCATGAAACAGGTCCTCATCTATCTCCTCTCCCCACAGCAGCCTCACCACACGGTCCACATGCTAATGGTTTAATTACAGAGCCTCAGGAAATGAGAAAGGCAGTAAGGCAGACGATCACAGCAGGAATGCATTAATAGTCTTTTTATCTTACAGAATAAATTTGTTTATCTGCTATTTCAAAGGTCCAATGTGGCAATTAACTTTTCTGTTTGCAAACTGACATTGCTGCTTTGTGCTGCAGCTATAATTACCATCAGCATGGCACCAGCACAGCTCTGAATGCTGGAGTTAGCCAGTTTCTGAGAAAATCCCTCTTTCAGGCCCCTTGCTCTGCCAAGAGCCAATTTATTAGGTCATGGGGTATCTTCTAGCTTTCCACAAGCTAAGCTTTCTGCACCAAAGAGACACCAGAAGGGATATTTTACAGAGTTGCTGTCTGCTACACCATTGCTACTGGAACAGGTCCCACCTGGAACCTCCAAGGTAAGAAGGATGAAACAACCTGAGGATAGTATTTCTCTGCTGCAGTGCCTGAAACCTCTTCTGGGGTCAAAGCAGCAACCACAGCGGGGGTTAATGCCCATCATTTTCCTTTAGAATGGAAGGCCAGAAAAAAAGACACAGGAATGTTCCATCATGGGATTAAAATATTTTCTACAAATCACTGATTTGGTTGAGAGAGATAAATGCACTTATTATTACCTTTCTTTATTTGAATAATAAATTTCTGGAAATTCTGAATAATAAGCCTCTCTTTAAGAAATAATATTTAGATCTGGTTTCTGCCTTTGTACGCAAATAATTACATGTCATAAATTGAAATAAATAAAGGTACACGGTGTGAACAGCTCTGCAGCAGTACCCACATGAAGCAGCTGATTTAGTAGCCACTGTCATGCCCACCCAGAGACACAGCCTGCATTTTAAAAGCTTAGTCTCCACTTACAGTTGTACAGTGAGCCTAGCTGAGCTGCTTCACGGCATCCCGAGTTTCCCTAGGCAGAAGTAATTCACATTCACTGGAGCTCAAGCAACTTAAACAATTCTTTATAGCTGCTTAGCTGTTTAAGCTTGGTGGACTTTTTGATACTACAAATATTCTATATCTGACCAAAAGGTAAGGAAACACACAGTTTTAAAAGAAATTTCTTCACACTAAATAATCTAATTTTTTTTAGCATTATATAAAACCCAAATACTGATTGGTCCTTGAACAGCACAAGTACATTGTAGGAACAGTACACAGGAATAAAAGGAAAAAGCAGCAGCACAATAAATGAAAGAATTATACTTTTAGATGTGCAGTAACAGACCAACCTCCACAACACATTTGGATTTTAACATATCCTTACTTAAACAGGCAACTTCATCTTTTGGCATTTTTATTTCCACAGTCCATCCCACTTGCTCCTTAATTAACATTTTATATACCATCCACCATCTGCTTTATCAGCTAGCACAAAAATAACATACACTTCCAACCTTTCAAATCTATGAGCTCAAATTCATCCTTGGTTTCTTAGCAAACACTGTAACAATACTTGAAAGACCACTATTGAAATAGTATCCATATATTTCATAATATGTATTATATTGCATTCCTATTGTCATTTTGGAAATCCACATTTTTCTGCCTTATATTTTTTGCCAATTTTCATTTCTAAAGCTGAAATTCAAAAAGCACAGGTCAAATATGCGCTTTGCTTTATAGTTATAACTAGTGTGGAGCACAACTGAGAGCTGATGCAAAGTAAAAATCTTCTAGGGTATTTCCAACTGGAGACACCATTCTATCTTCTCACTCCTTTCTGAACACATACAAACACATTCCCACCTCATGCCTTCATTTCTGGACTTACAGTTCCAGTCTTCTTTAAAACTAACCAAGTAAACAGACAGTGGGAAGCCTACAAAGTGGAGGAAAAAAAAAGAATCCACAAAAGCAAGGAAGCCTAGCCAAGATCAACCCCCTCATTCCATTCCCATCTACTCAGCCACATAAATATTTTCGCAGGCACAAAGAATGACTAGAAGTGCTTCTTAACTACTCCAAACTCGTATCAGATTATGACACTGAATTTGCAGTCCAAGCCTGATCTGTTCTCATCCCAGTCATGCTCCTCAGCATGTCACAAATCTGGCAGATTAGAAATAATCTGCAGTTCCTTATCTGGGGATGCCGAGCACACACAATTCCTTCCACTAAACTCTTGGAGCAGAGAGACAGAGTGCAAAGCACTCAAGATGCAATAGCTGAAACTATTCTTTCGCCTTCATTGCATTTAAAGTCAGGGCAACAGAGTACCCCGTCAGGGCCCGCCGGCAGCCGCCAGGGGCCGGGCCCAGGAGACC
>VWYI01036094.1:588316-600936 GCA_013399455.1 Anthoscopus minutus | reverse complement strand
GCGGGCAGCCCCGGAGCGCGGCCCCGCCCCTCGGAGCGGCGCGGGAAGCCCCGGAGCGCGGCCCCGCCCCTCGGAGCGGCGCGAGCAGCATCGCTACCTGCGCCTGCGCCTGGCACGAGGTGCTGCACACACTGAGCCAGCAAGGGCATGAAGGCACGGACACACCAAGAGGTTTTTAAAAACAAACAAACAATTCCTAATCAGAAATTAAACTCAATTATGATAAAAGTCGAGTATGGAACTGGAAAAACCGATCTTCCCAGAATTGTGCAACACAGCCTGCTTTGTCGTTAACATCTGCTATTCCCATACTGCTAACAGGCTGAGGGCACAAAACCTCTTTATTTCTACATATGAAATAAAATTAGAATTCTTCTCACGAAGACAGGGTTCACACTAGCCCAAACAATTCTCCCTGTGCCAGCATTCTTCTATCCTAAGCATATCATTCCTACCAAATGCCACCACTCAAGAGATAGATGACAGCAAGAAAAGCAGTCTTCACTTTTGTTCTCCTTAATCATTAGTAAAGAAATAGGCAGGTATTTTCAAAAATCATTCTGATCTCGACAGAACTTCGGAGGGGACAACTTCTGGGGGAAAATACAAAATAATTAATTTCCATACCTACTTCAAACTATTTGGATCCATATAAGCAGTAGTTGATTATGCTTGAATAAACAATTTATCCAGTAAAAAAAATCTGGGACTTTCAGAATTGACTCCACAAGACCAACTTAATATTAAATACAGAGTCTCTTAAAAAACATGGGTCTGGAAAATATATCTGCACCATCTGTAGACTAGAATGACAACAATGGGAACATGTTCCTCACAGAGAACAGGGTGGAGCAGGCATCCTTTATTTGCTGGAACGTGAATAACACCACAAAGACACTTTTAATGCAGGCTTCTTTCCTAGGCATACGCTGCAATCAGATCTATGGCCATAGTGCTTTTATAAGACAGACTTTCAGGGCTGTTATTATAAGAGATAAATGAAGGGAAATGGACACTTCCAGCCCACGAAGCAGTGCTTGCTTTTCAAAGCATTGTTTGCATTTTTCAAATCATTAAAAGGGAAGGAAACTAAGTAGAAGCTAAGAACAGCTCATTTGGAATTCAGCCGGATTCTCTCCCCACTGTGGAATTCCAGCCCTGCACTGGGAGAAAGGTTGGCTGGGGGAGGGAGCCAGGCTCAGCAGCACCAGAACAAGGCCAACGCTCACAGAAGCTGCTGGAAAGCTGCTCTCATCCTCAGCTGCTCTTAGATCCAGGAGCTATAAATACCAGCTCTCCAGCTGGTGTTCTTGGAGAACAGCACGCCAGCAGGCTCTGCAGCAGGCAGGAGCCAGCCCAACCAGACTGTCCCTCCTAGCTGAAAAGTTGACCCAAAACCATTCCCAAACTTGCATTACCTGGGAATGTCCAGTGCAGGGACAGCGTGTCAGGCCCATGTGTGGGGCTGGCTGAGAGCTCAGCTGACTCGGGGCTCACATTTTCTGCCTCAAGGCAGGTAAAACATCTCCCTTCATCTGCTGCTCTGACTTGACATCGCCAAGAGCCAGTGGCCTCTCCCAAAACCATTTTCACCTTCAAACACATGCCAGCAATACATTAAGAGAACACCACGCAGCACTGGAATCCTGGGGAGCAAGGTCTTATGGATTTCAGTCCAGTAATTAAGTCAGTTTGGTCAGTTCTTAATAGTGGATGTCTCTGGAAGAATTTGAGTAGTGAATGAAAATATCCAATTCTTAAAGTAGTTCCTACTTAACAATTTGCATTCTCTTTACTTCTACTTGCATACTGAAAGGTAACAGTTTATTTAAGCATTTGATAAAAAGAATCACCTCTAGAGGCCTAGATCTGTGTTGCTGGGTACTAATTCTGAAGAGGAAGCATTTCCCATGGAGAATCACCACTGACAGAAACTGCTCAGGGCTCATTAATAACACCTCTCTGCTATAGTTCCGTACTAACTTCACATGTAGTCTAACTGCACTTAACATCAGCTGGAGCACCCTAGTCATCATCTCACAGTCTCATTCCAGAACCATTTGCATCTCTAGCATTTAAAGATCATTAAATGTTCATCTTCCTCCAGCTCCTCAAAGTCACCTTCTAAATTTTTTTAACAGTGCAGAATTAACACTTCAAGCTATTTTTACTTAAGCGTGAGAAAGGCTTTAGAAGGAAAATCGATCACCTAAAATATCCACATATTTATTTCTTCTCAAAAAAAAAATTCCGGGCTCAGAGCAAAACATATGAGCTGTCAATACTGCAGGGCATTCAGAGACAGTGACTAAGAGAGACTTGTGGACACAGAAATCCCTAATGCTGCAAAACACAGAGAACTCTAATGCCCGTATTGGTAACAGGACAGTCATCAGAAGAGTTTGGGTAACCTCTGCTATTGTGACCTCTTTGACTTGTCTTTCAAACCTCAACCACAAGATCATTCAGGCATCCTCCACGTGACACCATTTATCTCCCCATAAACAGCCTGTTTTGATAACACACCCACCATGAATGCAGTGCAGTATTATCATACTGGACAGGCATTCATTTAGCTTGCACCACTAACAAGGATTTACAGACCAGAAAAATCAGGGTAGGGGTGAAGTGACATTCCTGCAATGCTGTTTATTTTCCCAAGACAACCTCATCATGCAAGATACTAGTAGAAATCATTAGAAACACTTAAAAAAAGAATCAATGCTTTTTGGCAGGCACAAGGCATCAGAAAGGGAATATGCTTGTTTTTTGAGATGTCTAAAGTTATTATTTTCATAAGACAGCTTGTGAGTATATCAATAAAAGAGATAGCTGAATTATTGATGAGGTTACCTTATTCTACAAACCTTTCAATAGTTTTGACTTTTGTATTATAAGTACGACTTATATGCAATAAATCAAAAGCCTTTTAAGTTCAGTCTTGCTTTCCCAACCACTTTTAATTTGTCCCAGAACAACTGCATAAAGCAGCACACATCTTAAATAAAGAGAAAACCAAAACAAAGCAGAAATTAAAATCAGATGTTTCTATATTAGGTTTTCTGTTTTGGTTTGGGTTTTTTTTATTTAAACATTTAAGTCTATATCTGAGGTTTATACATCTTAGGGAGAAAAAAACTCAAACAACAAAACAACCATTAGAAGAAATACACTTTTTTTCCCTACAGCCTCTACAAATTAATTCCAGAATGTCTTCCCAAGGTTTTCTGATGCCAAGGATGCCTGGATGAGAAGCTGACAGCCATATGTCCGCAGCAGCAGCTGGGACTATTGTTGCTGGCAGATGGGACCACTCCACTAGGTCTATTTTTATTAAACATCCAACACCTTCAGCAGCCACAGAAGAACCTGCCAACGTTACTGAAACACAGAGACTACTGCTGGGTTCAAATCCCAACAGGTAATTTTCAGTGCTGACCTGGGGATCCAGGTGCACTCAGCCCTTCCAAGGTAACCTGGGCTGGTTGGGTGCAGATGCACCTTTCCACTGGTGTCATTTCTACAAACCAGAATACACAGTGATCACAGATGAACTATCGTATGAGAACTTTGCTTACTCTTGCACATAAAAGATGCTAAACCCTATTTTCATTCATCTAGTGCACAATTAATTGCAACAGACATATTCCAAGTAGTACTTCCTTATTTCCTTGTTTTGTTTTGGTTTTTACACGTATTTAAATTTTTAAAAGAATAAGCCTGCTGGGCTCTTTGCTAGTGATTAGTATTTAAATGCTGTCTTGTAACTACTAGTTTAAACTTCTGCTTCAGTTTCATTTGTCTTTATTTATGCATTATTTATTTACAGGCCTGATTATCAAATCACTTCCACAAAGAAAACACAAACCAACCAAACAAACCAACCGAAAAACCAAATCAAAACAAAAAATCCCTCAAACAAACAGAAGCCAAACCAGAAAAAGCACAACACTGGGGGAGTCCTTAGGCACAGAACAGCTTCTTTTTTCAGCTCAATAACCAAGGGCAGCAGCTGCCAACCTTGTTTAAATTTGTTACATTTGAAAAGCCCATACAAGAATAAGCACAAGAACTACTGACACACAAAACACTCTTAGATCTACAGGTCAGCTTTCACGTATTACACTGCACAATCTTTTTCCCACTCACCACAAAAAAAGTCATTAATTAACTAGACAGGAATAAGTAATTAATACATTGTGGACAAGATGCACTGATGCAAACCTTTCTGAACAAAAACTGGAAAAAGCAGGAATTAAAGCTAAAACATATTCAATCAAGATATGCTGAAAACCATGATCTATACTTTAATTATTAATTACAAAAACCCACTTGTGAGTTTGGTCATGATATGCCTCCTATTCAATAATTTAAGGAATATACCCTTCAGAACAGAACTCCAAATGAAAACATCGTTTTGGCCGACTTAATTCATTTGTTTAGCAGGTGCTTTTGAAAATAAAGCTTATGTTCTAACTTGTCCTGTCTCTATGATTTTTCCATTACCTTCTCTTCCCCTACCCCACTTCTCCCATGTCCACTGAAGAACTTCTGGCAGTATCATTCAAATGGATCCCATCTACAAATAGAAATGATCAGAGCAGCACTGGCCTTCTGCCGAATTCCAGCCTCTTAATGCAGTCAGAATGACTTCAGTTGAACTGCAGAATCTCAGTTTTGAGAAGTGTATTTAAGACATAAAGACTGTCACTTTTAAGTGCAAGATCATAATAGTAGAGCAGACAAAAAAAAAAAAGACACATAATATGTTTCAAGTACAATTTCAAAATTTCCAAATTTTGCATCCTTCCAGCAGAAAAACAGAAGTCCCAGCTACTCACAGGAAGTGTCCTTAACATTATGGATTAAAGATCTTACTACAAATTCTCTTTTTCTGAGATTAAGATACCTAGAAGTGTATTCAGCTGCGTCATCATTTTTAAACAGTGAGAAATTATAAAGACAAAGACCTACTATGAATCTCAATTAAAGGTCTTGTTCTCCTAGGAGGAAATGACATTAAAGCCAGATAGGACAACAAGTAAATTCTGTAGGAGTGCACAAGCAAATTACACTGTTTTGCTTCTAAGGCAAAGATCTGTGTAATGAAATTGAGCATAAGCTTTCTAACCCAGAGGGACATTTTGCTTTGCTGGCAAGCATCCTGTGAATGACAGGCAATCCCCAAAGCCAAAACCAGCCAAATTCACACAAAAACAGTCCAACAAAAGCAGCATGTCAGGCAACATCCCTGGTGGCATTCTGACTTCAAGAACCTTCATTACGTAGGTAAGAAAATACTCCTTTTCTCACATTCATGTAAAACTATTTATAAATAAAGTACACCTGTCATACACTTCATTATCTGTATCTTTATACAGTTTTCCTTAACATAGTCCTGAGCATTTTGTCTGTTTCACTGCAATGCAGTTATGTCTGCCAATCCATTTACAAAACTCAGACTTGGACAAAGTTTAAACACAGGACCCACAAAGGATCTGCAGAATGGCTCAGTCAGTCAATACTTTCACAATTTCAAGTTCAAGTAACTGTCAAAATCCCTTCTTAGCTATCAGACTTCACACTCTGTCAATCCGGTATCATGACAGTCCATTAGGCTTTAATTCCGAGATAAGGGAATTTTAACTCCTCTCTTGGAGGCTTAAAATAGTCACTACTCAGTGTATCACCATCCTCTCAGGTTTGCCTCCTGTCAGCTTCATCAGTGCACAAAAGAAAAAACCCTCAGAGGCAAGATATCTAAACCTTTATCACTTCACTGGCACATTTGTAGGTGTGAAGCAGGAACTCCTTAGTCTAGAATTACTACTGAATCCCTTTATGTTCAAATTGCTGCATCAGATATGAGTCTCAGATACACTAATTTCACTTTATGTCCTCATAATTTAGTCAGCAAGTTCAGACCTTAATAGTAAGGAGTTCAATACTGTAACTGTGGGGCTGCAAAAAACTGAGCAACATGAGAATGTTTAGCAGAACAGCACTTATGCCTCCCAAATCTAACACACAGCCCAAAAGTGTACCAGCTGAAGAATTTCAGCAGAAGTTATGTGTGTCAGACAACTTGGTTAGGAACATTCTTTTAGAGAAATTGTTTCTGCTGGTTTTTTCCCCACTGAACAATGCCTTATTCATATCCTTTATTATACAATCCTCTTCTGTTCACACTACTCCTCTGTCCATTGCTTTCTTGTATTTCTCCTCTAAGAGGGAAACACAGGGAAAAAATATCCCACTGATTGTAACAATGTTTAACTACTGCAACTGATGATTCCTTTCCACAGCCTATAATGGCCCCAATGACCTAAACCCAACCATCTGTCACATCACCCAGCTTGATCAGAGACACAGCACTCAAATGGAAGGCTGCAGATTAGAACACTTCAGAGTATAAAATATAGCAAAAGGAGTAATTCCTGTAAAGACATTTCCAATTAGATAAATCTGAAGTATTTTTCTCCTGTTGAAAGCTGATGCAGCTTCTTGGAAATGTGTCATTGCTGTGCAGCTCTAGTGTTCAGAAACAGAATCAGTGTCTGGCCCAGGCCACAGCTCCAGCTCGGCCAAACAAACTTCCAGACACTGACTGGTCCCCCTTGCTGCTGTGCCACAAACAAGGTGCTTCCACAGGCTCCTGCAATTCAAACACATTAAGCATCTAAAATTACTGCTGTGATGACTGCAGCAAGAAAAGCTGTTACAGAGGTACCAGTGCTGCTGCTGGAGCCCAGAGTTTGGTGGCATTTTCATAACAAATGCCCTTTAAAGAATTCTGCAGCTCTTCCATTCTACACTGGGATCCAGTAATGGCATACAGCACCTGTTCTACATGAGATTACTTCAAACCCCTCCCACCCCTACCTTACACGGAAATTTTGAAATACAACCCCAAAAAAGTTTCTTTGGGTAGTATTGCACATAAGGTCTGATTATAAGAACTTTCTGCACTAAAAAACAAGCTCTCTTCTCTATGACACCTCTCTTCCAATTAAACCATAAACACTACATCATTTAAGTGACCAGAACCAGGACTTAAATTCCATTGCAGAAGCAAAAGCAGGCTGATGTACAACCTTGGCTGAAAAAAAAAAAAGGGAGAGGCTTGCATGAAATCTCCTTTGTGTTAACAAGCATGAGTAAACACTCAAGTAATCAGACAGTGAAATAACTCGGTGCTCTTGGAGTGTTGCTTCCTACAGCCGCAGACAAGACGGCTCTACTTGATTACCTCACAATGGAAAACTGCCCCAAGAAGACCAGCTGATGGGCAGAGCTGCTGGTCTGCAGATGAGGAACGACACTCCCTCAGATGCTGTCAATACTGCCTTGACCTCAACTACAAAAAACAACCAACCCAACAACCAAAGTGTGCCCACACACAGTTTCCCACAGAACAATGTTCTCCAAATTACACCCACAACAATTATATAGGAAGCTTAACATTTCTAATTGGTTAGAAAAGAAGATGCTTTTATGTACTCTGTTTTTTGCTGTTGTTTAGACACCTGCTCTGGAAAGCATTCAATTTGATACCCTTTTCATCTCAGCTTTCTCACCCAGATTATCTTCTTAACCAAAAGCACATACTGCAGAATAAGCACACCAAGAACTAAAGCACCAGATCCAAGAAGGACTTATACCCTCACAATTATCATGTGGTTGCCTGCAATTTATCCCTGTATCTGTCTATCCATGATATTCCCAAACACTGAAGTCCACAAAAAGGTTTTCACTTTGTTACACCAATCTTTCTGTAGAATTTTCAGATCAGCAGAAGCAAACACCATGAACAGCTACATAAAAATCAAGATACTTGACATTTAGACTTTCTAGTCACATTCAGAGATAATCTAGTTTGTAATGACAGCCTCAGAAAAGCAGAATAACTAAAATACTAATTCTAGATGATACAGTGTACACAGTTCTCAGTCTGACAGAAGAAAATATTTAAGTAGGAAGATTGGGAACAAAGACTCTCTTACAAGATTAAAATAAACTTACTGGTTGAATTGCCTTGCATCTGGATGATACATTTGGACTCTTTGCTGGTTTCCCGGGAATTGAAAGGCCGCACCCGAACAGCCACCTTCACGGAAGCCCCTGACATCCTGGCTGCTTGCAGTACAGTCAAGGAATCGAAAGTGGTCAAGAGCCTTTCAAGTTACTCTTCTTGGTGTTTCCTAAAAAGAAAAACATCATCTAGTTATTTACAGCTGTGGCATTCAAGATGCAGATAAAACTAGGAAGGTTCAAAGTTACTTCATAAACGCAATTCCTGCTTTGCAGATCACCCTCGTCCCCGCAAAAGGTGTCACTTCAAAGCCAGAACTGGAAATATACTTATCAGCACCTGTTCACTGTCTCCATAGTCAAAAGTTTCTGTCACTTGAAGCAGTTCTTTTGAAGAGTACAAATATTTGTTTTCATTACTTGCTTTTCTTCCAGAAAGTAAGGATGCCAATACCAAAATAAATATCTGGTTACAACATGTGTTAGGCTAAACCTAACAAAGATAATTTTAGCAGTAAAGGCACAGCTACTTAAATGTCATCATGAAGCACATATACCTACCATACCCAGGTTCTTCCACAGCCAATCCTTGCTGCCACAATGCTTTAGCAATAATATTAAAGCCAACTCAAGCTTCATGGGCCACAGCACACTGAATTTCAATACATGTGACTCCAGAGAAAAAGGTGTACCCTTAAAGAACCCCTTGCAGCCCTGCGAAAGTCTCAAAGGAAATAACAACTCATCAACTACTTGTATATCTACTGATTAAAGGACACACTGTAAGGAAGGAGTTGAGAATTATTGCCTTCAGGGTAAATATTACTATCTATGTTCAGACAAATGTCCACCATTAAATTCATCTCGATTATCAAAATACTTGTTCAAATCCTACCACATCTAAATAATGGAGCACTTTCATTGCAAGAAACTATCCATGACACCCACTCTCCAAAACTTCAAGGCATGTCTAAGACAGTGCTGGAAAGTAGGGTTACAAAAGATTAGTTTCTACTGGTATCAGCCAGCCTTTCCAGTAGAGGAAAGGTTTTCAGCTGGTCCACAAATGAGATGTTTAACTTATTGCCACAGGACACAGCCAGTAGTGAAGTCTAACAGCCTCAAAAAGCAGTAAGATTCAAAGAGTAAGTTCCACTGTAAAGCTCTTACCTTTGGCTAGGAAAGCTCCCATGACAGAGACACACAGAACCTGGATTACTATACTGAGAAAACATTATTTAGGTTTGATTTATCCTTATATCCTAAATATCTGCTCTGCCCACTGCTGAAGAGAGGATTCAGAGCTGAGTTAATCCTTGGTCTGACTCAATGCAGGCATTTCCATCTAACTTACCCTGGGCAGAACTCAGCTCAGCTCCACCATGCACCCCAAAATCCTGACACCTTTTCTGGTTATCTATACACCACATTTCCAGTGAAACGCTCACTTCAGGGTTGTGATCAAAGAAGTACAAGACTTCCTAGCAGGTCTAATGCAGAAGCATTTCAGCTCTAAAGTAAGTTCCACACTTAGTAGAAGTACTTAGACATGCTTAATTCAGGTTATGGCACATTTTCCCACGGTACAAGTCTTTAATAAAACTGTAATACTTCATTAATGCCATCACATGGTGAAGGCAGAAATTAAATTACTCCCCCAAGTAGAAGCAATTCAAAGCATTCCTTATTTTTGCAGGTACCTGAGGTATCTCATCAGACTAGAAGAATGTCTTTAGGAGCAAGCCAAGTGAATCTCAATGTCACTGGTACAGCAAACTGGTTGAGTAATGATTAATGACACAGCCACACCACCAGCTCAGGGTTAGTGTGGAATTTTAGCAAGCTGCACTAAAATCTTGAACACAGAATGGAGCAGAAAAGTACTGGGAATGAATTCACATGATGTTCTGGGTTGTTCTAGGGACTGCTTCACTCCCTCTTGCTCAGAGGTGCCTACTTTTTGTGTGAACAAAGCATCAAACACACAGCTTCATTATAAACTTCTTCCCTCCAGAACCCACCCTGTGGATTTTGGCTCTCCCTCCCTAATAGGGCCCAGCACAAGGACCTGAGCCTTCACACCACAGCCAAGTGACAAGACTAATCCCAACACAAGGCACAACTATTGCACAACTGACCCTGAATGCTGCTGCTAGAAACAGCCATGGCACTGTACAGGGCCACACAGCATCCTGTTTGTGAAATACTATTTAATAATCTGTCAGGTGCCAAACATCCATTCTTGTCAAGTTCACAATGACACAATTTACTTTGTGCAATGTGTACTTATAATATTGTTTATGAAATCTAGGGGGTTTGTTTTCCCTTCTTACTGTGGAGTCCCACACAGAATTTTTTCTCATGTTTTCATAAAAACACTTCTCAGAACACTGCATTAATTTGTGCAGATACATCTGGGAAGCTGGCAAACAGAGAGCAGGATGAAAGAATCATCTGCTTTAAAATATATAATTTATTATATAATTATATATATTTTATATACAATATATAGTATATATATTATTATAAAATTTATATATTAATGTATGTTCTCAAGTACCTCTAAACATCATATTCACAATAAGAAAGCATGAAAATCACACCTCCAGAGACTCCACACGCAGTAGCTAAATGACAGAGTTCTTTGAAACACAACTGTGAAGAGATTCTCACAGAACAGATCACAAAATCACCTGCAACATGAAAATTTAACTGCTAGACTTCTGCAGCTACCAGTTTTTCCCAACCCTAACTTTTGTGCTGACAGAAAATTAAATGTGGTATAATTTTAAATCTCTGATTCTCAACTCTGCTGTTTTTCATAGCTGAAGTAAGCAAAACACCTACTGGTATTTGCACATGGATTTCAGATACTTTAAATATCAATTCACTATGCAAGATTTAATTTTCATTAATAAGAAAATTAATCAAAATCAACATAATTTGCCAAGCTTTCCATACATTTAAGCTGTTCGGGTTTTGAGAGGTTTTTCAACTCGCCAGTAACCTTCACTGATCCTAACAATTTATAAAGGAAGCATTGCTCTCTTTACACAGAATGGTAAAATAAGGCAAAATAAACCCCAAGTTATGCAGCATTACAGATAATAAACTGCAACTGGTTTTTCAGGTACCAGTAGTACCACTTCCTACTACAAAATGCTGACTACAGAATGGAAACATAACTTGAAAAAGAGAAAACCAAAATATGCAATACAGTCTGTGGTACAGATTTAGAACAACAATATTCATAAAAGACAACTTTTTTTTAATGTTCATTACAAGCTTAGAAGGCTGCCATCCATGCTAGAATGAATCATCTCCCTAATGTCTTGGAAGGAGTCTACACTACTCCTTGGAAGGAGCTGCGTCTGTTTAAATGTTCAGTCTGCATGAATCCAGTCAGGAACCAAAAAGGGAGCTGCGTCTTTGAGGTAATCTACCACAGGCTCCAAAACAGGTGGTAGATGAAATTCGAGTTGTTTAGTGAGTTTCACCAGCAGAAAGCAAATCCTGCATTCTAATTCTACACCTATTTGAAACTAAAGATACCCACACAGTGAGATTTTAATATTAAAGTGTGTCATTAAAAAATAAATCATCTAAGTATCTTGTCTGTTTATTGGTATTCAAGCCGACAAACCCAATTGTGCTGATGAATCACCCTTCACAGACTCAACTAGATATGGACTTCCACAAAAATATTTGAATGAACATTAAGACTTAAATACTTCAATACTTGGATGTATTTGAAAGTTCTGGCAAATCAGTTTTTATGCAATGTCAAAATACAAACACATTGCTATTTAAGTTACAAGCAGAGCAGGGATTTAGATTCAAATCATTATTTATACATGCAGAGAAGTGTGCAACAACCTCGAAGTGGTTACAAAACAACGTTCAAAATCTGAATCTCTGCATTCAAAAACAACTCACCCAAACCCACCACACATCACAAATATAGAAGAATCACTTTTATTTAAGATAACCAGTCATACACCAGATAACTGTGTCATATCAGCGTATCACATAATGTGCTAACTTAGAATCAAATAAAGGGCTTGTAATTGCATCAGTGCGGGAGCTCCGAAGAAATAAAGCAAAGGCAGAGATTAGCATACGGAAAGTTGGCAAAACAGCTGTTTGGGGCAGAAGGGGTTTCTGAACAAGGGGCCCCCAGCAAAGCCAATTTCAGGTGCCGCATGAAGCTCGAGCAGTGCTGACAGTGTGATCCCTCACCGGAATTCGCACCCTCTGCTATATCGGGACCAGATATCTGGAGATGCCAGATCCAACAGTGCTGCAGAAGTTGGCGAGGCACCGAAACCCGATCACATGCACACATGGCTATTTACCAACACTGGATTGTGCAACAGCAAAAAGAACTGAGCTAAGAAGGAACTGAATAGAAGCGAAGAGAAATATCCTTTAGAATGTAGAATTTGGTATAAACGCATTTATATTCCGGAAAGCAGACATAAATTCATCATCTGATTCTGGCGAATTCTCGGCCGCAGGCGATGCCCCCGCTGCGGCGATGCCTCGGAGCGCCTGGCCCGGCCCCGGCCCCGCCGCCCGCCGGTGCTCGG
>VWYI01036094.1:548999-587330 GCA_013399455.1 Anthoscopus minutus | reverse complement strand
GGCTCCGCCCCCGAGGCGGCTCCGCCCCCGAGGAGGCCCCGCCCCCGAGGCGGCTCCGCCCCCGCTGTGTCCGCGCTCGCCCCCGCTGCCGGGCCCTGAGGGGAGGCGGGTGCCCGGGGCTCTCACGGAGCGCGGACACCACGTCGTGTGAGGTCAGCCGCGCACGCGGGCCGGGAACAGCCGGGACACAGCGCCGCTGGCGGGCGGCCCCGGCTCCAGGGCAAGTGGGTTCCCACTGAGGGGTGTCTGAGGTAGCGAACTTCCCAGCTCCCGATTCGGAGTGATTAAGTGGGATTTGGATCCTGAACTAGGCCTAAGGGCGATAGCTCAGCGGGGAGGAGGGAATCAGTAATCCTTCTCTCCCTTCAAAACGTTTCTTGAGCAGTCAAAGTAATTTCTTTAGACCTCATAGTGTATTTTTAGGCAAATGATTAAATTTAGTCAATAATGCTGTATTAACATATTTTAAATAATTTCATGCATATTCTCGTAGTAAAATTTTATTTTTGTGTCAATAATTCAGCTTTTAAGTTCCTCATCATTAGTAATTTGGCAATTTCTGCTATTAGAAGCTGATTCGTGTTTAAGCTTATGAGCACTTCAAAGAAAATCATGTTACATGAAATGTCGTAATTACATATATTTCACACACCATCATATACAAAATGGATTCATCGTATACAAAATGGATTTAAGATGTTGAGAATATTCAGAACCTGAGATTACTAGTTTCAGAACAAGGTTTATTTCTATTCACAGGCTCTTGGCTACCAGCTAGGTTCATCTCTGCCATGTCCCTTCTGGTTCCCCTTAAGGTTCAGATTTTTGGCAGAATGAGTTATTTTTTACTTTGATGAAAAATGGCTATTCCCTTTGCCAGTCTCATCTGCAGTTTGGCAACAAATGCAGAAGCCCAACAATACATGGCTGAACAGGAGGCTTAGAGAAATACTGCCACAGAAACAACAAATCAAAAATAGGTGGCTTTCTTACGTCTTGGAAAATACCATTATTCAAACTTGGAATACTTCCTATTGATGGGACAGATTATTTAATGGTGGTTTTAGAGTGGTGTAACTGTGCTAACTTCCACCTAGATCTATGGAGAATTAGGTCAGCTATTCTCTGAAAGGAAAAGGGCAAGAACACCTCAAAAAAACTCAAACCAGTTTCAAAATCTGCAAACTACCCAGATACTGGGTACATGCTGTAACCCCCTATGGCAATAGACACCGTGATTAATTTTACTTCAGCAAAGTTTGTGTAGTGTGTCCTAGGGACAGCAGCTCCTGGATCAGGCTAATGCCCAAGTTTGGGGAGTGCTCACACAGAACAGCTCCCGCTGTTCCCGGTCACCTGTGGTCACAGAGTCTTGAAAAAACCTGCTAGAAACAGCTGGAGAATGCCAAGTGACATGATGGGCAACAGTAAGGTAATGAATGTAGCAACTTCTTGCATTTATTAGCACAGAGGAAACTGGTTCCTGCAATCACTGGGATACACCCCCTAAGCAGGGAAGCCTGTTTGAATGCAGGGCAGAAAGCTCAGGGAGAAGAGCCCACAGTGACACTGCTGCAACGCTCCTGGAGGCTGCTGAAGTAAAGCTCTGACTGCCATCCTGCTATGAACAGCATCAGCTGTCCTTGCTGCCAGCAGGGAAGAGCTGCCAGAGATGTAAATTGAGCCATTACGTAAGTATAAATAGTGATACAATAGAATCAATTGTCCCGAATTGTATTGCTACAGCATCAGCGTTTGCCCCAGGAATTGCTCTAGTCTCTAGTGCAGAGCTGCAGGACAAGGAGAGAGCAGCAATACACGATAAATTCCAAGGACAGCTCACTTTGTAACGGCCATAGGAGTTAGCCACTGCTGGGGTAAACCATTCCCAGCCCAGACATTTACATTCTGCACACACATGGATGTGTCAAACATAAATCCCTCCACTGATAGTTCCTGTGATCCCAAATATAAAATCTCTGTATTGCAGTGATTTTACAGTTGAGACTGGAAAAGGTAAATGACTTAGTAGTGAAGGGAAGGGAAATCACTAGAAACTGCAGGTAGCATTTAATCAAATAAACTAAGAACTGTCACTCAACTGATACGCTTTTGTGGGAGATTGATTTTTAATCCAGCTTCAGCTTTGCTTTTCAGTCACTCAGATGTCCACTATCCACTGAAAATCAGGGGTTTGATTCACTTTTGTGGCCAGACACAGTAGAATGGCACTTCAGCAGCTTGTATTAAAATACATTTCATTATTCTGCTCACCAATGCAGAATTTAGAACACTTGTCTGAGCTCACACCTTTAAAATACTTGATACTAGTTGCCCAGATAAAATTGTTTTGGCCACTTATGTCACGCCTTTGTGTCTTGTGCAATATCTGCATTGACATGTTTTCAAATCATAGATGTATGCCATAATTAGACAAAGCATTTCAGCAATGCACTTTGCTATTTATATTCCTCAGGTCAGAGTATGACACAATAGCAGAATAAATGTAAATTCATATTCTGAAGGGCATTGTGTTGATAAAAACATCCCACACAAAATGTAAATATTTCTATTTCCTCCAGGCAAAACCCATAACTATAGAGTTTTCATTTCATAATCATTTTATAGTCTGTCACTAGAAGCAATATATGTTACTGATTTGCAGGGAAAAAGACCCCATAATGTAAGGCCATAGTTTAATCATCCTCCAGTAAAAACACATACTCACTACTGAACTGTTGTCCTTCATCAAAAAAGTGTTAACTCTGGGATGTTCCTAGAGATTTCATGCAATAATCCTCAATAACGAGGGAACAGTTGAACACATAAGTTTTTCTTTATATAGAAAGAAATTAGCTCTTCACTAAAGAAAACACAGCTCAGCACAACCTGTAACACGCCTGAATCTGTGCTGGGTTTGGGTCCTTGACTGGCAGTTCCGAAGTTTTACTTCAGGTAAAAGAGAGCAAGCTTTGATCTGTGACTTCCTGAAGAGGGAAGAGAGGGATTTGAATTTGTGGAAGCAGCGATGGTTACAACTATAAAACCAGTCAACAAACAAGCTTCACTGTTGCAGCAGTCAATGCAGACAGAAGCTTTGGAATCTTCTCCCATCCTTGGAGAAAAGAAACACACGTGCTGTAAGAGGAAGCACCACTAAAAACCCACAAAGAAAGAAAAAAGACAGCCTTTCACATTTTATACTTTAGTTATTTGCACACCTAAAAGGTCAGTGCTAGATTCTATACAACCTCACTAAAATTCCCCTTGGAGCTGTCACCAGCTGTCAGGGAGCTATGAATAGGTGCTCAGTGGCACCTGCTTGGGAACATTCTTGAGTTTAAAGTATTACTGGTATCTGTGGGCACAGACACTTTCCACATAATTCTCTAAGTTGTCTCCAGATCCTAAATCACTATGAACAAAGACACCCTACAATTTGTAAATTTTATATTTTCACTGACTTGCTCTTACAAGAAAGACCAAGGAAACATTCTGTGCGAGTGTGTATCATTTATTGTAGTTCAAGAGAGTCAGGAATTGAACAGAAGACATGGCAAAAAACAAATAAAAGAAAACCAACCTTTCTTTCCAACTTAATTTTAAAACACTGTGGTTTCAAATCCTTTTTAAAAAGGAAATTCAAGTATCATATGCAGGGGGCAGTAATATAAAAATGTTTGTGAATATTTTTTTATATTTTTTTTAAAAACGTAATTCTACATTTCCTGCACCCTTTCTGCTTTGGTAAGGCCAAGCCATGGATACAAATTGGTATGCAACATAAAAAATGACCCCTGCCCCAAACTGCAGCCTCCAAGGATAAAAGTATCTGCTCTCTGTGGACAAGCTCCAATGGCTCAGAACTGTCAGTTAGCATAGATCTGCAGCATTGAAAGAATGTATTTTTTCTTTTTAAAGTCACTGAAATCCTGGTATTCCCAAGCATCTCATTCATGGCAGCTGTTTTAACATATTTTTATCTCAAGGCTTTTCACAAGTACCAGAGCATCTTGATCAACATAAAGGAAAGGGACATCTCAAGGAAAGGAAATTAAAATCCATGTCTGAAGTCTTCGCTTTTTTGAAATCATCCTTGTGTCTAATACCAATTAAAAACCAAATAGGCAAGTATGTGTGATATAAAAATACGATCCCAAGATGAACACTTTGTTGCAGGCACAGTTATCGCACAAAATATATTCTTTTAAGGGCAGGGGAATGATTTTGATTTTCACAGGGTTTTTATTTTTTGCATTACAAAAGAAAAAGACAGCAGTGCAGGTTTGATGGGTGGAACAGAAAGAAAGGAAGAGAAAGAGAAAAAAGTTACTTTAGCAGCAAAATGTCCAAGGTTCTAACCACAATCAAATTAACAGATATCTGGTGGTAAAAAACAAGGTTGAAGGGATGCTGCCCTGATCCATTCGTCTTTGCTAAAATAATTCAGCTGTAAAAACTCCAAAATGTGACATACTGAAGGACAGTTTTGTAACATAAGTAACTCCCTAGCTTGTCCTCCATGTTATTGACCATCGTTATCACTTAAATATATGTACAAGAATTAAGCTGCTTTTCTCCTCGTCCACATGCTCCCGGTCACTACTGCAGGTGAGCGCTGTGGGCGTGCCAGTCCCACCAACAGCTCCCAAGTGTGTCTGCTCCTCTCCTGCCAAACAGCCCACACCCTGCTCTGCCCATTGGTGGTGGTGTGCACTGCAAGGGAATTTTAATGCTCATTCTGCTTGTCTCTCATCCAGGCTTGGATTTGCTCTTTAAGTTCTGGCACTGGTAAGGTTAAAAAAAAAAGAGAAAAAAGAATGATTAAACTACTTGGTAATAGTACTGTAAGAAAGTCCTTTGTGACCAATTGCCATTTCTCATTTATATACCAGGATGCTTTTCAGCCCAGCAGTAACAAAAGCAAGGGTGTGAGGGTTTTTTCCCCTCCAGAAAAAGGAAGAGCAGAGGGAATTAACTTTTCTCTGTGAATTGAAATGAAAGAACTGTTACCTCCACTGAGGCCTCAGCTCTGCCCTGTGGAAGTACAGCCCTGCCCAAAAGCTGCTGCCCCCAGCCCACATCCCAGGGCCAGCTGTTCCACAGTACCTGGTTCCAGCATGTTTTCTGTCAGAGTCTGGCGGTTGAAGGGATCAGTGGAGGAGTTGAGCAGGTGCCTCAGGATGATGGACCTGTCCATGATCGTCCCGGAGGGCAGCCGCACGGGGTCAGTCATCAGAGTGTCCATCAGGGGATCTGAGGGCACAAGGGTCTCCTCATTAAACAGGAAACAGCTACAGATTTTACTTGCCCATAAACCCACAGTGCAGAACCAATGCTCAGGGTCCCCAGTACACTGCTGAAGTTATAGAAAATGGTTAAATGGACATAAATCATTACAGCACTTTCCCCTTTCTGACCTGGGACTAAGCATTCACTATTGTCACCCAATTTTCAGCTGAGGGAGGGAGTTACTGTTTTCATGTACATGTAAGCAAAGCATGGCTAGGACTCGACCGTACAATCCCAGGGAAAACTAAAGGAACTCTTAGCTCTGTGTTTACTTTACTACATAATTGAACTAGAGCAAGATGCAAGGCTTTATAAACTATGTAGAGTTTCCATTAACATATGGAATCAATGTAACAAATGAAATCCCTCTCTCCTACAGGCAGGGTTTAGAAGACTCCACTTGCCTCTGAATTCATCTGGAGCATCGCTGTAATCAATCTCTGCACGGGCATTCTTGGCAACAATTTCCTCCACTTTCTCTGCCAGCAGTTTGAATTTCTCTATTGCTATGGTAGACTTGATTCCAGCCTTCCTCATCTTGGAGATAACCTCCTCAAACAGCTCTTTACTGTAGGACCTCTACAAGCAAAGCATAAAAAGACAACTTTGCTGAGTTGTAGTATTCCTACATGCCATAAAAATAGTGAAGATATTTAATGTATTTTTAAAACGGCAGAAGGAAGGATAAATGAAACCTCAGTCTTACATCAAAGCAAATAGTACACAGGTAGCATTCATCTAGCACCAAAATGTCAACATTGGGGTAGACTTGGGATTTTTTTTTTGCCAGTCATCACCACTGTAGAACTATTAAGGACCAAAAAAAAAAAGGCAACATCATCCTCAGAGAGGCTGACTATAATTATTAGAACTGTTCATAGACAAAATATCTGTCTTGCCATTCCCCTGTCTGTATTCTTGTTCTCACAAGTCTTGGCTGAAAATACAGCATTAAACTATTTTTTTTATTTTTTAATATCTTAACTTTTCCGATAATATGCAAGGCAGTACTGGGAAAGGAGTGATTCTTTCTCCTAATCCAAACAAGAAGTAACAAAAAACCCACCCCACAATGTTGCAAAAATAGTAATACAGCTCAGAGAGAGTGAATGCTGGAAATTTGCCACCCGGTGCAGTAGGAATACCCAGAGACCAAATGCAACTGAAGCAAGCATTATTTTCATGTGAAAAAGAACATTAGGGAAGGACTTTTGTAGCTGTCTGTGTTCTACAGAGACACCATTCTCTTTCAAGTTCACAATGTCATGTTTTGGCATAAACCTTTTAAATAAAAAGTGTTATTTACTTTACAGTGCAAGGTTGAATTATGTGACAAAACAAAACACACTAAGTCACAGATTTCTATTTCCCTTGGGATTTTTGAAGTGTTCCACACAGCCCCACTTCTTTCATCTGCACCACACTGCACCCAGCAATGCCATTCAGCACACAGGACGCACAGTGCCTGCCCAAACCCCTTTCTCCTGCTCAGAGGGAACAGAATCATGGCAGCGTGCCCAGGGCTCTGTAAACGTTTGCAGATTCTGTCTCCTGCGTGCTGGGATTTGCAAATGGGACATCTCTCAAAATGCTTTAGAAAAATCCCACCATGATCAAGCACCTTTTTGTTTTGTTTTTTCTCCCAATACCAGTAGCCATTAACCAACTGCACATTTCCTTGGTGTTTCTTTCCTGTCACTGACAGTTTCCAAGAGACTGGTACTCCCCCCACTCTTTTTGGATGAAGGGCCACTTTGTTAATTAAGCTTTTTTCCAGTTCTCACACCCACAGGCTTCTTTCTTTTGAATCCCTACGTCAGTCTATGCATTTGCTGTGGCTGGCATGGATGCATCGTGGATAACATTCTCACTTTCATATACATTACACAGCATAAAAATATTCATTATACACATGCAAACACATAAGGTCTGTTTCAGATGACTTACTAGTATTATCTGCAATTATCAGAACTAAAATAACTACAGAAAAATGATCTTGAGCTACCCCAAGACTGCTGTTTCACTAGAAATACAAACAGCTCAGTGAGCTGTAAACCAGCTTCCACTAGGATCTCAAGCAGCTGCTGTGAACATTTCTTTCCCTCTACACTTTGAAAAGTTTGTATTACAAGACATAGGCAAGGACAGATATGACTCAGTAGTTTGACAACTTTACAAGAACACAGAACTGAGCAATAGCTGATCTTGTTCTGAATATTACCACAAGGAGTTCAAAAGTGTCATTAATCATCTCATACGTGCTGTGCTTTGTCAGTTTATTACATAGCCATTTGTTAAAGTGATTGCAGAGGGAATACAATGAATACAATTTGGAAACTGTTAATCTAGAGAATGAACTTTAATTTGTTGAAGGAGGCTCTTGGTCCTAGCTCTGCCTGTTTCAATAAGGAAGGGGGAAGGAGTCAAAACTCTGCCTCAGATCTCCCACTTGCAAAGGGACAAAGTATTTCTGCTGATTGACAATGAGGCTGTAGGCAATAAGCACACCATGCTCAGGAAATTTCCTATGCATGTGAAGTGCTGTGGGTATTTATGTATGTTTACAGGTTTGCAAAGCACTGGGAACACCCATCTACAAAGAGCAGACAGAATATGAACAGAGATGATCTGTTGAAAGAAAACAAACTGCAGGGATGCAAGACAAACTGGCTGGCAGCACACAAGCAAGATAAGATGCTTCTAGAATGTTCTGTAAAGTCCTGTTTGTCCACAGAGCTTTTGCCCTTGTCCTTCATCCTTCTGGAGCTCACCTGATCATCAGCAATTGCTTTAGCAAAGCGAGCACAATCCAGCTGCAGATAAATGTCAGTGAGTTGGTCCAACAGCTTCTTTGGTTCAAACCCATACTTCTCTGGGTTTTCAACTTTCAGGTCACGGCACTTGGGGCCACACAGTTGCTGTAAGTTAAAGTTCAACATAGCAGCCAGCCGTGGTCCAAGTTCCTATGAAAGCAGAGTGAAACACAGATCACTGTGTGAAGGCAGTGATAAGAAGATTATCTCTAGAGTTGCACACAGCAAGATCAGGAATTATTAACTAATAACATTTTCATTTGGTAGGCTTGCAGGATGTCTGTTCTTTATGCATTTTGTCATTAAAAAATGTCACATAAACAGTTTCTGTCTGGAAGGATCACACCATCTCAGTGACTCAGGTAATGCTCTCTTCATTGAATAACATCAACAGCAATTAGATTTTAATGAGTTGGATAAAGGGGAGGAGAACGGAGACTAAGTGCTACCAAACATTTCCAGGTTATTATGCAGAGATGTTAGAGAAGCAGGCAATCAACTTAAATCTGAGCAGGACTTACAGGTCTGAGAAAAGGCTTTTGGACCTGCTTGGTAAGGATATGGAACATATCAACAGTTTCTGTTGCCAGGGCAAGATATGAACGGGACACGCGCTCATCCTGAGCCAGCTGCGACTGCCGGGCCTGCTGCTGATCCTGAAAAATAAACACAGTGTGCTTACAAGTCCATGGAATTTCCTACACCATCATTCATCAAAACCTTACAGCCACAGTCCTAAGGGAATCTAGACAAAAGGAAGACAGTAATTCAAATACAGATGTGGGACATCTTTCAACCTAAGGTACAGCTGCTCGCTTGTATTACCTAGTACTAATGTCTGCATCAATTTTCCAGAATTCTGCAACACTAAAGAATGAATGCAAAGAGTGTAACAAGCCCCTGTGGTTATTGAGTTTGTTTACATCCTCTAACTGCTCCTCAGAGCTGCAGAACTGGGTTATGCATTCTTTCCATCTAAATGCCAATACTTCAAAACCAGCTTGGGATCTGAGAGTCAAATGAAGTTCTCTCTAATACTCTCTAATTGATGTACCAACACACATAAGAAACACTCCCCAGTGGAACAATCTGTAGATGATGTACCAGCTCAATTTGTAAATACAGTAATGGCTTTACCTTGCTGGCAGGCAGAAACAGGAAGAAAGGCTTCAGAAGAGCAAACCAGAATATGTTTAACAAACAAGGTCTTTATAGCTTTTCCTTTTGTACTTTTTTTAAATCAATAACCTTAAAATAGAAATACCTGACATTGGTGGGTCAACACACACAATTACTGTTAAATCAGGCCAAGCTCTGAGGTACAGGACTATAATTGTCTACATCAAATTTACCAAGGACCAACGCATTAACAGAATAAAAGCTTCTATTCCTTGAAGTCAATTCAACTGGTAAGCATCTTCCCAAATCTCCTTTAGGAAGGTTAAAGTCTCAGTTTCTCCACTTAGAATAAAGTGCACAGTAATTTGAAACTTTATACTATTTCTACTTCACACCACTCTCTTTGCCAGCCACAACATAACTAGGCAGAATGATGATTTTTTGCAGAATGTCATCCAGAGTGACCATAGCTATATTGGCAGCAAGAAAAAGCATCGAGAACTGCTTCTCAGAAGCAGCTCTTTGGTGCTGCCCCTTACAAAAAAGTTTTCTTAATGGTCTTGTATTGAAGAATTAAAAATAAGTAAAGGGCACTTTGAAAAACAGCTCTGTTCACCCTGGGCAGCAGGTCCCATTGCTCTTTATTCTTCATCTCCTCTTGCACTTCATGGATACGTTTTAGGGACTCCAGACTCTCATCCAGCAAGAAAGTTGTGTCATTTATCAGCATGTTGATGTAGCGAACAAACTGCTTCCCAGAGCTGAAAACATCGAAACACAGGTATCACGGCAGAGCAGGTGGGTGTGCAGAGCAGACTGCAACCCCAGCAACACTCCTGTACTGTGTATTTCCAACAACGATCCCATTCCCCAAGCCAAGTTGATTGTGGTGTCCAGAGCTCAGTTTAGAAACACTCCAGTTCTACTGGAAGGGGTTGCCATGTGAGATACAATGGAAAGCAGCATCACCCAGTCCCAAAGGCAGTGACCTCCTCAGGCCCCTGCCTGAGCAGCCTGTACAACAGGAAGCTGCCTGAGACAACACCTTACTCACTTGAACTCTTCCATAAATGTACCATGGTGAGCTATATTCTGCCAGAGGCTTTTGAAAATGGTGCTGATGTGGTAGCGGATTGTAAACTTGTCATAGAACTCACTAGTGGCTCCAGTATGTTCCACATCTGGAAAAGAGAACAGACCCCAGAACCTTCCCACCAGGATTCACTGGCAACACACCTCTCCCTACTGCCTTCAATGATGAGCTTCAAGCACCCAGAGAAACTTTAAGAGATGAAATTCAATTCCAATTCAGAAGTCTCCATCTTAACTCCCATTAGAAAAAGCAGCACTATACATTTTCTAATCTAGACACTTACCTGTGTAAAACTTCATCAAGGAGGGAACTAACAATTTAGTGGAGAGAGGGTGATTCTCAATCATTTCAAAGAACTTCTGTGTCCGGGGCTGAACAGCTGGATTTGTCATGAACATCACTTCCACCAGCTTGGCTACTAAATAAGGATTTCGGATGTAGTTCTGGTTGCACAGCATCACAACAAGGAACATCACTATGTCCTGAGTACAGGGCTCATACAGCACCTGAGGAGCATATCTGGAAACAGGAAAACTAAATGAAAAAACCCAACCCTAATGTTCTACTTCTAAGCTATGGCTTTTAAAAAATATTATTCCATGATGATTTAACATATCACAAGATCAAAATGTCTCACTGCAAATCATAAAGAAAATTCCTGGGGAGAGAACCAAAAAACTTTCAACTTTCTTCCAAGAAAAATCTAGGTTAGAAGGGACTGTGGAGCCCTCTATGCAATATAGCTGCAGCAATGCTGCCTATGTCATAACCTTATGGCTGCTGTTAACAATCAGAACATCAACTGCAGATAGTTAGAAAACTACTTTTGCACCCTCGATTTATGCATGTGCCACCTGCTAAAGGACAAGTGGTAGTACAAGTTTCCTTCAAATATAACTTTACTTACTGTACAATAAAAAATAAAAATTCAGCAACATCTTCCACGTAAAACTCTGGCAATGATGCAAATACTTTTGGAACCTCAGGAGTTAAAGGCAATTTTACACTGTGAAACAGAAGAGACAACAAACAGGACAGTAAACCAGCAGGGTTAAGCAGAAAGTGTCATGTGCTCACTTATGGAATTCTTCCATGGGATCCCTTTTTAAGAATCTGAAACTGACTTTTTAGAACTCCATGTCAGTACTTCAAGGGTACCAAACATACCTGAGGGAGCCCCCCAAACCCAAGTGAACATTAAACTCTGAGTAACAGACATCTTCCATGCAAGGATGTATGTCACCAACCACATAACAATGCAGACACTCTAAGTAAAAGTAATTCTAGAACTGCTAAATTCAGTGAGCAATCTAATATGATCTGAAATATCTTTGATACAACTTACACACATAAACCTGACACTCACTTGGGATAGGCAGGGTCAAGAATGCGAAGCATCAGCTGAATCACCATGCCATAGAAATTCAGGCATCTCCTGAGGAAGTTTTCATCCAGCAAACCAGCATCTGCACAAGCCTTGCACCTCACCAGTTTCTGCAGAACATGGACACAAAAACTTATCCAGGGCAAGACAGCATAAAGGAATGTGAACCCCCTTCAAGCTAATCAATATATCTGTCAATCACAACAATTTTACAGTGGTCTCCTCTTACAATACACTCTTATTTCAAGAAAATAAGGCACATAAGCCCCAACATAGCAAGTAAAATAGAATTTAGATGCAGGGACAGATGTGCCTTTCACAAGCTTTATGGGAAAAATGAAAGAAGTAATGAATGTATCAAAGTGGGAAAATGTGTGATTAAAGCCATTCTGGTACTTCAGCTCAGAAAATTTGTGCAAATTTCTATGAGGAAGATCTAAGCAGAACAGACCTTCAAAAACAGAGCACCTCAGCTTACTCATCTTTGCAGGAATTCTGTGTGAGATTAGTGACTTGAGAGTTCCAACTTGTACATGGACTGTGCACACACAGCTACTCCTGAACAAAACCCAGTCCCTTTGCTTGGTCTCTCTCCAATTAAGAAACACAGAATTTCCTTTTTGGTGTTACTTTGAATCTTAAATTCACCACTGATGTTATATTCTGTCACGACAGCACTCCCAGGGGTCAGAGGTTCAAACCTACTATTTTCAAGCAGCATAAGAGAGAAGCTGTACTTAAACATTAGGACACAAAGTCAACACACGCACAGCCACAAAAGCATTTAGCTGAGAACTGAAGCACTTACAAACCTTAAGCTGTGTCTTGCAACGTTTCAGCATCTCTCGATGCCTGGTGGCCAGAGGAGAATCCTTCCACTGACTTTCATTGTTCTTCAAATCTTCAACAGTCCTGAAAACCAGATGCAGGAACTGGTTATCATGACAGAGGGGAAATGTGCTGCCAGCACAAGGCATTTCATGACTTATCTGCTAAAAACCAAGAGAAGTGGGGGAAAAAGCTGATAATTTTCAAAGAAATTACCCATCATCATAACAAGAGAAATAAGTTGCTTTTGTAAATGCAGACTGAACATCTGCACAGTCAGAACTCAGAGGCATCACATACACTAGCTCCAATATCCCTGACTGTCAGACACACCAAAGGCATGAAACACAAGGGCTCTATCCTGCTCGATAAACTCATCTTCCCCACTGTATTAAAAAAAAATTTAAAAATTGCCTTTTTCCACATTGAAGTCTATGGTCACTCTAAATGAAGGTTAAAAGGATGCCATGAAAATTAAAACTTAACACAAGGAAAGGATGGTTCAGTTAATGAGACAGTTCATTCAACTTCTAGTATCAAAAAGGAAACGAAGACAAAATCAGCTAAGGAAGAAAAAGGCGGCCAGCAGAAAATCTTGCTAGAAACAAGAAAGTTGCAGATCTATATCCTGTGTATCTTCCTCCTTTCTACTATTGCAAATGATTTCTTCGAGTTTTGTTCTACACTTATGCTCCACTCCCAAGAAAACTCAGGCTTGTAGAGGAGTTCAGTGAACAGACCAGAACTCTGTGTTGGTGTAAGGACCAGAAGGTCAAGGGGGTTGATATTCCTCCCCTTCCTTATCCATCTTCCTTCTGTCCCATAGGAAAGAGAACTTAAAGGTACATTATACACTCCATTTGCATTAACATATCTTAACCCTTTCCAGGAAGTGCAGCTGATTGGAACAACACTCATACACCGAACTGCATGTATATGGTTCCTCTTCATCCCTTCCCTGAACACAAATTCTCTTCCCTATCAATCTCTGCCTACAGCAGCCAAATATCCAGTGTAATTTCTTTACTAACAAGATCTAAAGACATTTCCAATGTTGCAAGCAACTAAGCAATTAATGGAAAATGCTGAAGCATAAGCTCCTCTTGCTGTCAAGAGCTCTTCACACTGCACTGTTGGATGGGGATTGCTGCATCAGCAACTCCTTCAAACAATTCTAAATAAGGAAAAAGCAGCAATTCCTTTTTCAAGCCAACATACAGCTTTTTTACAAGTAATCCACAGGCTGTTTATAGGAAAATAGTTTTTCTTTTAACATATACTGACTCTTCCTGCTCTGCTCTGCTCTCTGCTGCTTCCCAGGTTCTTGGCCTGCATATGCTTTAAAAATGAAATCATTTCAAATGCACTCAAAAACTCCTGTAATGAACTCATGGCATTACTGCCAAGGAACATTTACCAAAATGCAATGAGTGTAATTATAAACAATGGAAAATACTGATGATACTAAAATCTGTTCTGATTTTAACAGAGTATTCTTCAAGGTTTAGCAACTGTAAAAGTCTATTTGAATTTATGCCAAGAGAAATGAAAAACAGGAATATCTTCATATTAACAGCATAATGTATTTATCATTTTTAAAAGAGTAAACCATATGCTGAAATATAGAGAGAACAATATTTAGAGTGCATTGCTGATGGCTTCTTTCCCCTGTCCCAAGAGTATGACAAATTCTCCTGTCCCAGAAGCTGAGGGGGAAAAGGTAAATATCTTCTGGGATGTTAAAAACAGCTCAGGCACAAACCCCAATATCTTGTTTCTGAAGTCACAAGTCACCTGCACAGTGACCTGATTATCAGACAGGAACCTGACATGCACTCCTCCAGCTCTGCCAGGGAGCCTGAGGCACTGATGCCCACACCTGCCAAGCACACCACAGATTAATTATAAGGAACTCTGTTAAGTAGCGTCATGAATCCTAATATGTTCTGAAGAGAGTTATCTCTTAAATAGAATGGTCTTCCCACCAACTTGAGCTGCCTGGTGTAGCCAATACTCTCCATCTCACTCTTATGTGAAATCCTGATTCAAGCCACAGGAAATCCCTGAGGGCCAAGAGCAGCAGAGTACCAGAAAGCTGAGGCCACCTTCACCTAAACTGTCACCGTGATTTCACTGAGCTCATCAGACCTGCCCTGTGAGAGGGGACAGGGGCTGCCAGGAGCCCCAGCCCCCCAAGCCCCCCTGCAAACCTGTTGAGCTCCCTGATGGCCCGCAGCCTGCGGATGTACCGGCGGCAGCTGGGCAGGATGGAGAGGTGATGGGCGTGCAGCGTAAGGAAGAAACATTCTGTTGGGAACTTCGGCTCAGAAAATGGAGACGGGTCCCTGTCTAAAAGACAAAAAACAGCAGAGGTGAATGAATTAAAAAATGAACTGCCTCATCTAGGGTGAGACCTCGAATTCAACTTCCTTTAAAGCAAGGAAAAGCAGACACTATCAATAAAAGAGAATTCTTTGTTGGAATCAAGCACTTCCATGTACCTCCATATCAGAAGGCACAGTAATGCTTAACATATCACAATAAGAGTACTAACAAAGTTCAGCAATCCAGGCTGCGACCTCCTCCATTGTTGCTTTGACTCTTGTCTCATCTGTGGGAAGCTCGATTCGACACCTGGGATGGAATATGTACATGGGATCAACCGTTTCCAGCTTTATCTTTGTACTCAGCTGCTGCAGTACCCAAAGGAAGTTGAGCATGAAGCCATCTGTAGACACCAAACGATCATCTGTCTGTGGGGTGAGAAGGCAAAGGACTGAGGGCATGAGCTGAGAAGTACAGGGGGACGTACAATGCCCAAATCCCATCCCTACGGTTTCACTGAAGCCAGGCCACTCCATATCTGCACTGCTCCTTTTACAGACACCACAAAAGCCCAGCACTTTACCAGCTGGGAAAGCAGTGTGTTAAACAGCCAGTTGGAATGATGACCTCAGAAATAGGGCAGGGCAAGTACAAAGCTTTGAACATGTAACATAGAAGCCCTGTTATTGAAGTGATATCTTTGTTCTAAGAGAGGAAATAAACTGTTAAAATAGGTAAACCAGATTAATTTCAGATATGGAATATGTATTGAAACAAAGAAGACAGGGCTTCTTGCCTGTGACAGCAGGCACTCAAAATTCTTTTGTCCTCTATTCCAGACCACCACTGCAGGAGCCATCTAGTGCTATTTGTGGCTGGATGAATCACAGGAAAAGCATTTCCCTTTATTTACCTGCATTTGGGCCTTCTTCATGTTGGCATTGACCACAGCTGCCATGTAGCTGAGAGCCGCCTCCCGGGTGTCCCCGTTCAGCAGGATACTGTGCAGGATCTTGAACAGCTCTTGCTGCAATTGCAAACAAACACCTCTCAGCATCACAGTCCTGCTTTCTGTTTGTTTATATTTTTATGTTCTACAGAATCCACAAAACTCAGTAAAACTTCTGTTATAGTCTTACTGCCACCTTTATACGCATATGTTAGTAATGCCATTAAACCAAAGATGTAGATACAAGAGTAGTGCAACACACTACTAACACAGGATGTACTTACCCATCCTTTAACATGATCTGTAATTCATGACTAACTGATCTGATATTTCTGAATTGGTTTACAGCCTTAGAGAAATATTCTTAGCACTCTAATTTTTCCCCAATTCATTTCAGCCATATCCTGAAAGATTTGTGGTTTAAGACAGAAGCTAATTTTTTTAGATTGTATTCATCTATGTCAAGACCAAAAAACCCACATATTATGTGGTTTTTTTAAGGAATGAAAATACTTACCCTCGCTAATTCCAGGTAATGTTGCAAAGACTGGCTAACAACCCGGGTGTTCTCAAGAGTAATGGCAGGCCCTGAGAAGTATTTTTCAACAACTTTGTTCTGAAAGTAAGATGAATATTGGGAAATATATGCAAATTTTTTCGAGAAGCAAAAAAACCCCCTCACAACAAAAGAATCCCACCAAGATCCTTCTGTGACACTTACATCATCTTCAGCAAAGACAGACAGACTGAAGAAGGCTCCAAGGTAAGAAAGTCTTTGCAGTTCTCTTCCTGCACCTGTGCTTAAAGATTTAGGCAACCACAAGGGCAAAGAGACAACCTAAAAATAGGAAAAACAGCAAGTTCTTCAAAGCTGCTGTGCCAGCCATCATGCTTTGTCACCTTCAGTGTCTGCCACACAGCCTCAAACCTCCAGCACTCAGTCAGGCTGGTGGCAAAATGGAAACATCTCCCCAGTATTCCAGCAGCCCAAGCAATTCGTGTTTGTCCCAGTTTTAATAAATCCTCAGGGTAAAGGACTCCCTCTACCAGCTTAATTTAAGCTATTGTTTCGCATGAGGCTCCAGTAGCTCTTGCTTAGAGTTCTGGAGAACATTATCAACGGGGATTGTACAACACCAAAATAAGTGACATGGCTGTTTTAACTTGAAAAGACTCAGAGTTGAGACACTCACCAAACTGCACATGGGGTGTGTTTTCCCAAACTTGATTTCACAAAGTTCACATAATGCCTATAAAGAAATCCCAGTAAAAATTACCTTTTTGAGTAATTCTTAAGAAACCTGTCTGCAACAAACAAGCTTACTATGACAAACTGCTCAAAGAGCAGACCTTTCTCCCTTTATCACTAGCAAAGCTTCACAATCACAGTAAATATGTCCAAAGAGAACTAAAGCACACCCTGCTCCTATTTTAGCTTTTACATCTGCTCCAAGTTGTCTCAAAAAAGCCAACATGTCTCACAGGATAACAAATTATTGCACTTATTTCAAGAATTAGCTGTGCAAATTGTTGTTTGCTCAGAACATGACAATGCCTGTGCTGGACTCCTGACCTTCCCCATTAAAACCAGTAACAACAATAAATAGAGCAATTGTTCAATCCATACACCAAGGCCTTTGTCTTCTGAATCAGAGTGGAAAAACGTCAAATGAACACAGAACCCAGGGACAAAGAATCCTATCCAAGATCTCCAGCTCACTTTCACTGCAGCACAGAAAGAAGTAAGCAGTCATAACGGAGAATTCTGAGAACACAAAGATGCTGCTAGCTGTCCCACTTATCCTGTGTTACATGTTCTCCGTCCTCAATTACACTACAGTGAGTAACTACTATTCCATCCTTTTGTTGCACACTGTGCCAACTAGAGATAAGGAAAACAGACTCATTTCCAAGTAGTCCTTCTTTGCAGCCAACAGCCAAATTTGTACCAGTTCACAGACTTGGAGGATAACAAAAGAGCAGGGAAACATGAAACCAGAAAAATTAATGGTTTTTTGCAAAGTACTGGAGTTGTTTAGTTTGATTTGCACCCCAGTCCAGCTGATTTCCTTAAGTACAAATTAAACCTAAAATGCAACAGCCTTTTTTGGCATCATACACTGAAGATCCTAAAAGGATCCAAAGGTGTTTGGATCCAAAGGATCCAAAGTTGACAGTGTTCAATCTACCAAGAATCCAACTTGCTCTTTGGTGGCCAAACACACTTTGCAAAAGACTTGTTTTGTCAATAAAAGCAGTAGGAGGGAAGCAGACCTAGGACTAAAATATGAATTTTAAAAAGACTAAAAATAACTCCCTCGGTTTTTCAGACAGGGAATATTAAGATGTTTTTCTTGGCAGATAGATTTAAATTCAAATAATTTGGGGTTTAATGCAACCTATCTGAGTTTCCTCACATACAAAAGTTGAGTCTAAACATACAGTGGTATGGATACTGGGTGTTATTCCCCAGATTAAAATTGAGAGGAGTTTATTGGGACTTTATAACCACCCACAGTATTACAGTTAAGCATGATGACATCCACACATTTGTTTCATTTTATGTAAAGCAATACATGCAAACATTTGAGCAGTCCACTATACAAGGAGTCTTCATTAAGCCTCACCCTCTACTGAATTTTTAACATTCTTTACACATTTCATGCCCCACTAATCTTTCAACAGAGTTTAATAGAAATCCCCTAACCAAAAGGAAACCCCAAATATTGAAGTGTTATCTTAGAATCTGCATGTTATCAGTGAACATAAAGAAACTGCTTCTAGAAATGGACAGTCCTTACCATAAGGGGATATTTAAAATTGTCACTATCAAGAGAACACTCTTTGGAAGCTACAGCCAGGCCTTGTAAGATGGGAATAAAGATCTGTAAAAACACAAGTAAATTACTTAACTCAAGAACAAGAAACAATCAAACGACTCTTGCCATACAAAGCATGAAATGCCTTTTCATTCTTCAAACAGTGCAACGTACATGAAACAAAAACTAAGATTTTTTTTAAAATTTGTATCAGTTAAGTCTGAAGGCTTTAGAGAGTAATAAAAGCTAAAACCCAACTTGTTTGCTGTAGTCTCAGCAATGAGGTGTTGCTCCATTGAGTTCCCTGCATGTTCTCTGCAAGCAAGTTCTCTGTGCGTTGTAGAAACGAAGGAGAGCATGGGTTCTGTACAGCTGTCCAACAACCTACTGCCCAAATGGGGAATCATTTACTTGTCTGTACACTTGGGGCAGTCATACAGCTCTGATTTTGCATGATGTGTATGTTGTTAAAGATAGTAAGCAGCAGCCAAGGGTTGTTAGGAAAGAGGAATTGAATTGACAGGAACTTATTATACCCATTTAATAAGTCCCAATCGCACAGTTCTGACAACTACACCCTCGCAAAATAAACCCACAGTAATTTTGCAACAACAACGATCATCACAGGAGTCCCACTGAATTTTAAAGTATACTGTGTTGCTCCTGTGAAGAGACAAAAGAATATTATTAAATCATATTTCAGAAAAGCACTGGAATACATGGAAGCCATGTGCTTCAGCTTCAGGAATGCTTCTCTTCTTCAGGGCAGGACCTCTAACATTTTTACAACTGCTTCTTGTCAGTCATAAATGTACTTACAACTACATGAACCTCTATTAAAAGGAGTCCAGAACACAAACATAAACTATTGACAGCTACTTGCACTACACATAATTATCTAGTGTCATTCTCTGCAAAATTGGAAGGGTCCAATGCCATTTCAAAGGCCCCTTTACAGCCAAATCACACCATATATTGCTAATTAGAGACAATTACAACCTTACTGATCTGCTTTACAGTATAAAGCCTAGAAGTTTGCTAGTTTTGTATCTTAATGATTTATTACCTCAGTGAGCTGCTCTGACACACAGAACAGACCATCTCATGTTTCTCACCCATTTCCTCTGTAAACATGAAGAATTACTGGACTAGGATTTATAAAGTGCTCTTAAGCACCTTAGATACAAGTTATTAAAGACACAAGGAAGGGTAAAGATTGCAAGATGGAAAACACCATAAATCTGAGTAGGATTACAGAACATTGCTGTCTTAACATGTACATTTTTAGGAATTTGTACGAAAGGATGAAAACCAAGATCAATCTTGCAACATATGACTGCACATTCCAAGTAGCCCACTCCTACATTAGTGCTGCTGCTTATTAGCAAATGCACTTTTAATACTTGGAACCAGAAAATACCGAAAGTCAGCCTTTTTCACAAAATGCTAAATGGGTTTAAAAAAGAACAAAACCAAACTCCAATTGCTTTAACAGGCTGCTAGTCCTAGAGGTAAAGGGTAGAGAACTACAAGACACTGACTAAACATCTGGAAATCCACTCCCTTGGATACTGCAAATTATAAAACCATATGCTACAGTATTTTTACCTGTGCCTTACCTGTTTGAACACCTCTTCATCCTGGTAAGTTGTTCTCACCAGTTCTTGAATGAAGCCAAATGGGAGATTCCTACACAGCATATACGGTACCAGCAAAGACTGCTGCTGCAATGACCTTAATTTGTGTTAAAAAAAAAAAAAGTTAAAATCTGATTATCTGCAGTAGTAGTCAAAAAAACATCAGAGCAGTCACCTGAAAGGATGTATCTGTAAGCACATTATCCATGTCTGGATACACCTATTCCTTTCAGAAGTAACTATTCTGGTGTTCTCAAGTTACTTGGGGAAAGGCTGTTCTCAAATAAATGCTGGTGCTAACATCACACTTCAGTTAACGAGGCTGGAAGGAAACAACAGCTTCCCTGTAGTAATTGGTTGCTCCTTCTACCCCTCTAATAAAAAATCCCCCTTTGTTAAGCCCAACTGGTGAAGGAACAACATTTTTTTACATTTGTTTTTCTAGATTAAGAAAGATCATAACATTAGCCATGTCTTTTCCCTTCTCAGTTCCTGATCTCCCATTTAAACTGTTCACATCACCCTGGCTGATTTTACCCAAATGCAGTTAAAAAGCACTCCAACTGCTCCCCACCAACTCATCACTTGCAAAGCAACAAACTATTCCTCTGGCACATAATTCTCCTGCTCCAACAACTGATCTTAGTTTCAGCTGCATTTACCTTGGCTGTGTTAAGGATCCCTGTAGCACCAAAGCAGCGTGTGAAATGCACTGGGATCGGATGTTGCTCAGTAACTGGCTAACTGTTGGCTGGCTACACATCTGATAAAAATAACTTTATTTTAATACAAATCACAAATTAAATACAGAACATACAGGAAATATGATACATTTATTTGTGCAGTGTAAATGTAATATGCACACTAAGATCAGAACTACTCCAGTTAAAATGTTCCAGATTATTTATAAATAGTGTTGGTTGGTCTTTTTTTCTCTAGAAACAAAAGTCTGGAGTAGCATATAGAACACTGACAGAAAGCTGGTCTCACAAAAATGTTTTACATGGAGTAAACTTGGATAAAATGCAGTAGATCAAAAGGGGAGGGATGACTTCTAGGAGTGCTTATTTCAGAGATATAAAATATATGAATCACTCAAATTTGAGGAATTAACAAGTGTGAAAGGGCCCCAATAAATCTATTTCTACAACAAAGCTATCAAGAAATATCATTCCCACAACCTTTCCCCACTAACAAGTCAGAGGAGTGTTTGTGGCAGCACTGACACAATCTCTCATCTGAAACATACCTTTGGTGCTTTTCTCTCCTCTATTCCAACCCTGTCAAAACACTCAATGAGGTAGTTCAGCATCTCTGTCTCCTTACAGTTTTCAATGGTGAAGTGGTCACTGCAGGAATCGGAAATACTCGAGCTGCCAGAGCCTCCCACACTTCAAAACACAACAAGCAGAAACAAAGCATTAGGTAGAGCTCTTCATCTGTACACAGTCAAACAATTCATGAACACTCTTCTGTCAGTGCTCTGAACACTCCATCCCATCATACACACGGCTCAGTGATTTAGGTAATTTCTGTGACAATTTAGGTCATCATTTCTGTGATCTATGGAGAGCTCTCCATGTAACAGCTTGTCCAGCCCTGGAAGTTCAGAGATATAAATGCCTTATTAAGTAAGTGTCTGAAAGATAGCCACCAGGTGCATAATTGATGGGAATCAGTAAATCCTGGTCTCACAATGCAGCAAGGAAAACAAATGGCCTTTGAGTGGTACCTGACACTCAGGACAACCCTTCCACACCACTGCTCAGAATGGCAGAAATGCCAAAATTCTGTTAACTCCACCAAACCACAGGAGGCAGGAGCCTCCCACTGCTGAGCAGAGACCTGGGTTGGCAGACAGGGCTACACACAACCACTTCTGGTGCTCTAAGGAAGAAGAATCAATAGAACAGAGGCAATACATCCAAGCTGCTGCTGCCTTTGACACTCCCTCATTCAAGATCATTTCATTTCAACTCATTACATTTCACCTCATTTCATTAAGTAGTACAGCCTCAGTGGGGAAACCACTGATATTGTAAACACGAAAACTAAACCCATAAAACCAAAACCATCCTTGAGATGAGAGAAACTGAACACAAAAGTGAGAAAAAATCCACAACTCTGAATCTCAGACTTGTTATCTCAACAAAATTACTCTCTAATAACAATTTGACAAAGCTAATTAAAAACAACATCCTCATTTTCCAGAAGAGACTAAAGACATGATATATTCCTTTATGTAAATGAAATCTAAAAACCAGCAATTACTTGGATAGTCAGCTGCATTCTTCAAAGAAAAGTCTGTGTACAGTCACGATAGATTTGAATGAAGACCAATTTATAAGCCCCAGATCTTAAACTGGAAAATAAGACTACTGGTTTTCTTAAATGCTGCTTTTTAAAAACATATTTAAAACTACAAACTGTCGGAACTGGAATTTCCTTTAAACTGTAAAATAATCTACATTTCTATAATTGAGCCATACAAATCTATTGTGCAAACTTAACACTCCAACCAATAAATCCAGGAAAGGTTACTACTGTTCACATGCTGAGTTACCAGATGCTTAAGAAACACAACATTCTAATAGCACCAATCTCTGTTTGCTAGCAGCAAACTCTGTTTGCAGAGAGATGTTTTCAGTTATTCAATTAAAACTAATCCACGTAAAACACAGCTCTATTTAAAATCATGCACATGGGGTTTTTTTAATAGTTTCTTTTTTAAACCTCTTGGCTTGTCACATCCAGCTTAAAAATATTCTTTTAAGAACATAAATTTATATGAAAACCTACTAGTTCTACAGTCATTCTGCTGAAGATCTCACTGCAGCAATAACTCAAACTATTCTAACACAAAGCTCATACAGCCTTCACACACATCAAATGTCTTGGTGATTTCAGCATGCCAGTTATTACAGAGTTGTACAGCCACTGTGTTTATAGTCTAACAACTTACTGCTGTCTGCAAAATGCCAGGACACAATACACACACTAAAGAAGCACAGCAGAAACCCTATACAAAGCTTGGCAACTCAATCCAACATTTGGATTGAGTCACCAACAGGATAAAAACTAAACAAAGCAGTGGCAAAAATAATCCTAAATTCTATATACACAAAGCCCTCCTACAGCTGTGTTATCAAGTTCACTCCCCTGCAATCAGATCAGAGTAGAAAAGAGGAGATGGTGCTTGGAAGGTGCCCCCTTGTCCTCATTTTCCAGTTTTTCATATGAAAACATGCACATGATGTACCAGGGATTTAAAATTACAGCCACAGGTGAATACTATTCCTTCTAATCATACAGCCCAAGAGAAGCTTCACTCAAACCTCATCTGAGAACCAGGTTCATTAGGCCTAGCAGACTATGATGAACATTTCCCTTAGTCATGTCTCCAAAGGAGAACTGGCTAACTGCACTCATTACACATGTTTACACACCAACTTAACAAGCCAGCCAAGTCACATCCTCGGCTTCGGTTGTTCCCCAAATTACTTTGAAGATCACTTGACACTACACAGGCTGTTAGTTCCTAAACAACCAAACATGCAGGTTACATTCTCTTTCTCCAATACCTGGACCCAAACTGGACACAAGAAAAATCGTCTTCATTTTCTTCATCACTACTGTCCTCAGACACATCAGAAACAGCAAGAAGGAGGAGGGAGAAAGGGTTGTCGTATAAACTACCACAACAAAAATGGAAAAGGCTATCAGATTTTTTAAGCCAGAAGAAAAAGTAAATGGTAGCTTTTCTCTTTAGGTCTGTCAAAAATCATCTTCTCTAAACATGCAGACAACAGGCAACTCTATGTTAGCAAAACCAGGACCATACTAACATGCTCTGTTACACTACACATCACGTTACTCAGGTATCATCAACACCACACATTTACAACCCAAAACTTGAGAAAAAATTTGAGACCAAACAAAAATTATGGCTGAAGTGGAATGTTTAGATATGACTGAATAATAAATATTACAATTCTAAGCTAATGACTTTAAAGCCATGGTCTCAAAACCTTGTGTCTTTGTTTCTCCCTCCTGCAGGAACAAGGGATTCCAGGAACAGCCAAAAAGAGGAAAAACAGTGATACTTAGCCTGGCATTCTGAAATATGCTGATCTTTAATTTAAATCTGTGCCCCAAGGAATCAACTCCAACCCAGTCCAGCAAGTAACAGCATTCAACAAACTAAGGCCCAACTGAGATCACTAATTTCGGAGTGATTTTATGTGGTTTACCATCCAGCAGCATCAACTGAACAGAATGCTTATAGTTTAACTGGAATGGATCTATGAAGAGGAAGAAATTAAAACCATTGCTACTTTTGAAGTAATTACATCACACCTCAAATGCACACAAGCAGGTCAAAGACACCTGGTTAGCAAGCCAAAGTATTAGCACAAACCCAAATGCAGAAATCAACTATGGGTGAGTAGCATGAGCTCAGCACAAACATAAATTGCTGCATACTGCAGGCTGATGCCACACCCTGCAGAGCACACACCAAACACACTCTGCTCTTGTGCAATACCTAGGAGGGATCCTGCTCTGTAAGGAAGGATGCCTGCGCAAGGCACCAGGTGAAGCAGTAAACAAAGGTGGACCCATGGCTGGGGGCCTGTGTCTGGATGTGATGACTGGCATGGCTGGAGGGCCAGCAGCCATGGCTGGAGTACTTGGAGAGCTAGATGGGATGGAAACACCCAGGGAGCGCGGGACGGCAGCAGCAGCAGAGCCTCCAGCATGGGCCACGGTGTAAGGGCGGTACCGCGGAGAGCACGGCTGCGTCCACGAGGGGCTGGCTGCTGGCAGCTGAGAGCTGACAGAAATGGGAGCCACTGCTGGGGTGGCAAGTGAACTGGCTGGTGGGGTAAGAGATGAACCAGTCATTGGTACATAGCTTGTGAAATTGGTAGGAGGAGCTGGACTAGTCCCATAGAGACTAAACCAGTTACAGGGGAAAAAGAAAAAAAACAAAAAAAAGCAACAATTTAGGATATGCAGAAAAAGGGTGAAAAAGATCAAATGAGCAAGAGAAGTTCTTGCCCCTCTGATGACTCTTCAGCAATATTTCTCCAGCTCACACACATTATTCTATTGTTGTTGAATAAAACTATGTCACAATCTACACACTTTTAAAAATCATGGCCTTCTTGATGCAAGTTAGGGATATTTCTCAGCAGAAAACAGTTACATGGCTTGAATCTATCAAATACATTCCTAGCCATGGTAGTGTAATCAAAAATGGCGAAATGGAGGGACACTCACATGAAAAAGAGTGAAAAACTTTAAAAATCCATTCTATTTATTGTTCTTGGGACACTTCTATGCCCTTTTCTCTCTTCTAGTCTACCAGTCAGTACTCAAGTGAAATCAGCATTCAGTTACAATCAGAAGTCACCTGGATAACGAGCTGGAACCAAAGGAGCCCACATTACAGAACATGGGGCTGCTTCCAGGGTTGGAGCCCATATTTAAGATCAGGCTTCTGTCAGGAGAGCGGGCAGCTGCAGCAATGGGTTGGGAGGTGGCTGTCAGGCTGGCAAAGGGGTTCTCATCCCTTGCCTGGGTGGACATCATCAGCACTTCCATCAAAATCTGCCCGATCAAGTCCTTAAAATCTGAAAACACTGTTAAGAAGAAGAGAGTCAATATCCTCACCTCTATCTTCATCTACACAGAAGTCAGGCGTACACATTAGCACAGAAAAAAAGGGACAGAAACAGACTTCTGTAAATTGAGTGCTGGTTTTGGCAAAAACAACCCACTGACACAATCTGTAATTATCACTGTCTATATTAACCTAAATTCTGGAATTACAGCTACACAAAAAATACAGCCTTTATGGAAAACACAGAAGATCACAGGTGACCTAATGCTGCTATAGTTAGTTATTAAAGTTGTCTTGTGTGTTGCACTCATTTGCCCACCCTGCAGTTGAGCTGGGCAAGTTGAGTCAAAGAAAGGAAAACAAAACATGTACATACCCCATACACATAAAATAACAAACTGTTTTGGTCATACTTACAGCTAACATAGATTATATAGTTTGTCACATAAAATAAGCAGGAATTTTTAGCTTATAAAATTAACTGCTAGATGTCTACTATGTTGCAAGACAATCCTTTAATTCACTAAAACGTTCCCAAAAAATAAACTCCAGCAGCAATGTGCTCTGGATCAGCACTTTCGTTTGAGGACAAAAAACACAACCAACAAGAGGAGAGCAAAAACAGGAGCTATGAGCCATCAGTGCCACATTCCTGCTCCAAGATTCCATTTTCTGCCGTATCTGCTGACAGCAGATGTTGAAATTGAGCAAAGACCTCAAGTAGGTGGCTCTGGTATTGCAGCAAAGGGATAAAAAGGTAAATATAAAGAGCGAGTAACATGCCACTCAAAAGAAACAGCCCTGCCAGTGCCTCCTGTTCAGGTACACACCTTCCTTTGGGTTCTGCTTGAACTGGGCAGAGAGTGAATTCAGGAAAATAACATCTCTGTCTCGGTCCTTCCAGGAGACTCTGAAGATCTTACAGACCAGCTGTAGAGCTTGTTCTTCCGACACTTCTGACCCCGACAGAGGCTCCTGGGGAGCACAAAACAACCAACACCTGATTTGCACTTGTATTAGTCACTGCACAGTCAGGTACAGGTCTTCATTAAGAGGCTTCAGCTTAACTCAAAACGGCAGATTTTCTGTAATCATAAAGTAATATTGATACATTTGACAAAATTTGGAAAAAACACCTGAAGGAACAGAAGTAATGTAGAAAAGATGTGGCAGAAATACCCAGGAGAATTTCCAGAACTGCAACATTCAAAATGGCATAATAAAAAGTGAAATTCAACTGACATACTTATGATGTCTGCTTTAACAAATTAATTTGGCATTTAAATTTTCATTATAACCAGGTATTTTTAAGATTTTTTCGTAAAAATGAAAGACAGGAAGAATAAAGCTTCCCCAGTTCTTTCCTGCCTTCACATCTTGCCCCCAGATGTTAAAGACATCTTTCACTTAAGTCAGGACAGAACAAAAGACTCAAGAATTTTCCTTGCTCCACCTTCTTCCAAAGAAGAGAACATAGTGTAAACTGTGCTCAAGATTAAAAACCAGTTTCTCTAACAAGAATGCTGTCACACAGAGTGTCTGACAAAGGTTACAGGTCAGTTCTTGCACTCCTAAAGCAGCTTTGAGTGTGCACCTGAAAAAATGATGGAACACAAAGTAATAGCAATGCAAGTAATTACCCCTGGAGTGTGAGGGGAGGTGGCCTTTAAAAGGTTCCAGAACATACATGACATGTCAGTACCATAACTCCACCCTCCCCTTATGCTCTTCTACCAACACTGTAAAAGCAACGTAATACACAAAGCAGAAAATTCAGCTCCAGAGCATTTCAAATGTAGAAGACTTTGAGGCTATTTTCCTGCAAGAGTTATGTGAGATTTGTAGATATTTACTAGATCTAAAACTGAATTCTAATATTTGACTAACACTAGTGGACCTTGCACTGCCATGTATCTTACTTCTCAAGAGAGTAACACTCTTCTTTTAGAAAAAATAAGTCAATGAGGAAGAACAAAACACAGATTTAAAAACACAAGGTTGTCAGTAAAAATCTCCCTTTTTTTCCTTTAAATTTGAGGCTTCATAATGGCCACCAGGTAAACCTAGATTTATTAGATTTGCAGCAACTAACAGCGCCGTATCCTTCTCAAAACCTTTCCTTGAACCCCTCAACAAACCATAAATTTTGGCACATTAATACATTTTCACTGATTTATCACTCTACCAATATTCCACCGGTTTCAAGTACTTCTAGCTCTTTCTGCAAAACAGTTTCATTAATTACATCATTGCCAGTGCACACAACCAGGCATGAAAACATTCTGCTCATGTATGAGGACAACGTTGTTTCCCATCCACTTAATTTCTGGTGTCTTCAAAGGAGTAAGAAGTATCAAATCAGGCTGCAAAGGTTTGATTTTCTTTCCCTGCTGCCCCCCAGCCCTGAGGAGTACCCTTGATGCCAGGCTGGTCAGGGCCCAGGGAAAGCTGTGAGTGCCCTCCTGCAGCTCAGGATGCCCAGAGGATCCAGGCCAGGCTTTATCAACTGACCTGATTTCTGACAAGGTAGAATAAACAAAGACACCTGATGAGCACTGCAGGCTTTGTGGCAGAAACTTCACTGAACAGATGTTCCGTTTCTTTATGGCTCTATTTCACATAGGCCTTGAAACCCAATGACAAAAAGGACAATTTGAGGAGTGATTAGAGCTTTGTACTTGCTTTCCTTTTCTACTTTAAAGGGTTCTACCATCTCTCTAAAACTTGATAGCTAATTCTCACAGTTTTTATTTTAATATCTAGAAGAAAACCTTATTACACAACATTACTCCAGCATACATAACATACATTTGAAGCAGTGCCTTGTGAGTAGGCCACCACATGCTATACAAATAAGATGCAACAATCTTCCAAGTTGTTAAAAAAAATGTTTCTTCAGGCCTACTGTGTATTAAAAAATGGATGTATGCATTAATAGTTCACTTTGTCGTAGGATATAGAACAAATTACTTTCCACAGGTTTCAAATGTCTTTTGTAAACCAATTTGAGACATCAAAATGCAGCTTTGATATTGGAAGTTTTGACCGTTTTTCCCTTCACGGAAATTTTAGTGAGAAAATGCAGAGAAGAAATTGTTTGCAGATGACACCTGAGGGTTAGTTCCACGATTAGGTCCATCCTCTCAAAAGTAGGAGTTCAATATCTGGAGGTGACTAAGCTCATACCTCCTCCAGGCAGCACAACCCAGGCTCACCTTGTCTGTCAAACTCCGTTTCTCTCTGCGATCATTCTCATCAACCTCCATGTTCTCAATTCCTGAATCCACATCTACCTGGGACATACTGCAAGTGGAAATAAGAGAAAAAGTCTTTAACTTGTAGAAAGTTGCAGACAATCCTCTGTAATATGCTGGACTGAAGGAGTGTCCCCTAAAGCAGATGCAGCAGAGAAAGCAATGCACAAACAGCAATTAAAATCACTGGTTGATGAATGTTTCTCATATTACATTTGAGTTCTAAATTTCTTCAGCAGGCAATACAAACTACAAAGCTATCACATCCCACAACCTTTTTCTTTTAAATAGAATAGCTGAATTATCCCCACCAGACATGCTCATCTCTTAAAAGTCTAAGATATTGATTTGTCTTTTACTACTTTAGGTCAGGAATTCCCATTAAAACCAGGCTAGAAAAAGCATTTCAGTGGTCTAAAAAGCACATGATTTTTAAGCATTAACCCTACTGCATTACCACAGCTGGGAGGGAGAAAGGGCAGAGCCTTGAACACAAGCATTGTGCCATATTTGCCAGCTGTTAGAAGCTACATTTTTACCTTTTCTCACAGGAGACACTATCAATGTCCATGCTCTGAGACCGAGAGAGGGACTGAGATTGGGTTTCAAGGCTGTTCGATGGAGAACTGCTGAGGGAACTCACTCCTTCGCTGCTCTGGCTTCGGTGGGCTACTCCTAAAGAAAAGGCACCACCAAGATTACTGCTACAGCAGTGAGAAGGCACTATACATTATTTGGATGGAAAAGGAGAGGAAATACTGTTTTTTCAATCCAGCTCTTAACCATTCTTAGCAGTGCATTAGGAAATAAAAGTTAATAACCACATTTGACTGCAGATAATCACATTTTCTACCTCCCCTTGCAGCAGCAATGTAGGAATGCTTATCTGCATTAAAGAACAAAGCTAAACTTGCATCCATGAAGTACTCAGAGATTCACTCCTATAAAAACTGATCTCTTATAGGATTGTTCTGTCTACTACCTTAAGATGTTGTCAGAGCCCCTCTAAAGACTGTCCTATCAGAACAGGAATTTACACTGGGCCATTACAATGGAGCTATATCATCAGTCATTAAGGGGCAACAAATATTCCTTGCATTCTTCATCTCTCCTCCTCCCTCTTCCCAAAGAAAATCCAGCTAAGTCAGTGGACAAAAGAGACCACAGCAAACAGCACTCACGGGGGCAAAGGACTGCATTGTTCTGTATTCCCTTGGGGTCTTACTCTTATAGGCAGGAAAATTTACTTTGACAGGGATGCTGCAGCACTCATTAACAGGCCTCCTCAACCCTACCTATCATCTTTTCACACAGATCTTCCAGAATTTACTTGCATCTGTACTTTACTAGATTGGGTACACAATAAAATACCTGATAACTAAAGTTCCAGTTGTCACTGATAATACTGGGTTTAGGTTCTCTAAGATAGTTTCAAAATACATACAAAATAATGGTATTTTCCATGAAACTGATTCCTATGTCTGATCTCACCATGACAGGCAACTCCTTAGAACAATGGATGCTTACAAGGACACTATTCTGCTGGAGCTGCTCTCTGTGTGTCCAAATGAATTAAAATCCTCTGCAGTCACTTTAGTCTGCTGCTGAAAGGAACTGCTGCAAACCACACAGCATTAGCTGAGTCTTCATTTATGCTACATTAACACAGAAGATAAAATGTTATGAATATTTTTTTTCTGATCCATTGGCCAATTTAACCATATCCCTTACCCTGACCTGAAAAGGACACACATTATTAAATAGCTGCAAAATTGGCACTGTAGGAAGCAAACACTAGAAACTCCTGCTTCAGGTCATTAGCCAATCCAGTCAGTACAATCAGGTACTGTTTTGGGGAATTCTTAAAACAGAAATCTCCAAGGTCTTCACTGTCTGACCACTTCAAACCACAATAAACCTGTCTGCCAGTATCTGAGCATTTATGCCTCCAGGTACACATTTCCACACCTCCTGCTCTGCTGGCAGTGCTGCTTATCCAGTTGTTCTCTAGGATGGATCAGGACCTCCTCTGTTTGTAAATTAAACATTTACTTTTCCTTGGCTGGTTTTCACTTGTTTCAAGCCCATGATCCCCCTCACCACACAGCTGCCACAAATAGCAGAGGAATAAATACTCCTTTCAGCAAGAGTCAGATGGACTAAACAGTCATGTAACCACGGGCTGAGGGAACACAATGAGGGAACCCAGCATGGCTCTTAAAAAAAAGAAGTCACCTCCACCTCTGAGTTGCTGCCTTTAATAATGAGGACAATACAGAGTGTTAAATTCCATCTGCAATGAGTTTATCTCAGGAAATGCTTTTGATAGCTTTTCTCTGTCCTGCTTTGGATGCAAGGAAACAAACAAGCAGGAAGGAGTCAATTCTAGGTATTTCTGAACAGTGCTGTAATTAAACTACAGTATTTAAGCTTGTAAAATACTCTACATGTCAAAGGGAAAACCGGAAAATTCAAGAAGCAAATAGATAAATGCTAATGAATTCTGCAAGCTCATCAAGGAGCATTGGAAAAATGTTATTTATGCTGATCTATTAAAAATCATATTGAAAACCTAGTTAGAACAATCTTGACATTTATTTTGGGGATGGTTTTGAGAACCTCTCAGCTTAGTAACACAACATGCAAAACAATTTAAGTTTTCAGATAAAAATCATAATACTGGAAAACATGCCAATTTGTCCAGATTTCTAAGTCAGATAATTTGAAATAAAAATTAATTTCTGTTAGGTCAAATGTGGTACAAATACATGAACTTTGTCTTCACCCCCCTACAGAGCAACGCTCCCAACTTCCCCGGCTTGCTGCATTTGTATGATTTTAACAGATCAATTATCTGTTGCATCGTCTGAAAAAAATATAACCTGTAAATATCCTCTTGTATTCCCTCCAGTAAATAGTGAAATTGATAAAGTAATACAAAGCACAAAGTAAATACTTCATTTTTACACTGAGGATGCCCAGCCACAGCTCTCTATTTTTAATTGTGACGAATGCTTGCAACTAAAGATCAAAAATTAACTTGAGACTGTTTGCTTAAATGTACCTAGAAACCAATCAATAGAAACTCTGTTGCAAGACTTGAAAGAGATTTTCCTGTCTCCTTGACACATTTTTTCCATAATATTGTGTAAAAATAAACTTTACTACAAACTTCTTCAAGCTTTGGTAGCCCATATGTAGATGTCATGAGTATACTAACACCTGGAAAACAACTGTAAATGGAATAAATGGAAAACCATTTTTTACTTGGAAGATTAAGACAAAAATACCTTCATTCACCATTTTGCAACATTTGTTTCTGAAAATTACTTTCAGTAAGGGCAGAAGTAGCAGCAGTAGCAGCACACGTCCTACGGTGAGGAGCTGTGTAAAGAACGTGCACAGACACTGGATGAGGCCAGGAGCTGCCAGCCTACCTGAGGCCCCGATGGGAGAGGTAGCTGGGGTCATGCTGTGCACACCGAGGCCCAGACTGTGTGAGGGCCCCGGTGCTGGGGCAGTGCCCGGCGGCCCCGGAGGGGTCTCTCTCTGCGGGGACGTCAGCGGGGTGCTGGGCTGGGACGAGGAGCCTCCTGCCAGCCGTGCCAGGCGCCTCCGACGGATCTGCAGGGAGAGAAACCCCAGTGAAGCCTGAGTGACCCCTCTGTGTGCAGGGACAGGAGCCTCAGTGACCCCTCTGTGTGCAGGGACAGGAGGAGCCTCAGTGACCCCTCTGTGTGCAGGGACAGGAGGAGCCCCAGTGACCCCTCTGTGTGCAGGGACAGGAGGAGCCCCAGTGACCCCTCTGGACCAGCCCATCTGCAGCTGCCGGGCTGCCTGGGCCATCCTGGCTGCCTCCTGCAAAGGCAAACATTGAAGCCTGTCTTACCTGAAGGTTGCTGAGTGGAGCTGGGCTGGATGCCCTTCCTTTGTTCTGTGTCACAGCACTACAGTACCCTCCATGTTCAAATGTTAAGTATGTATTCGCTGCCTTGGAAAACCATTTGCACTGGGAACACTGTCCCTCGAGGGGTTGTGTAAGACCAGTTTAACATTTAATGTTCAGCAATTTCAAAACCTGCAATACTCCTCCCCATTTACTCTGGCATTTGACAAACTGTACTAATGTGATAAAAGGGCCATGAATGCGACCTTTGTTTTAATTTCACACCATATGATACCAACACACCTGTGCTAAAGAAGGTCCAGCTGAAAGTTATTCAAGACCATCACTGTCCAAATTAATCCAAAACAGAACACCAAAAAAATGCTGGGCAGAAGCACCTTGACAAGTGAAGACAGTAAACATCCTCTTATCACCTAAAGGCATTCCACCATAAAGAATTTTAAAAACAGTTTTTGCATGTTCCTTTAAGACTGAGAAGCATCTGCCTTCAAAATCCAACTACAGAAAACTGTTACAAACCTGCTCATTGAAAACAGTATGTGATCACACAACACTAATATTATATATGAGAAATAACCATCAAAATTAAACTTCTAAAACTAGATTTATAATGCTTCAAGCTTTACATAAACAAAAATCAGAAAATATATTATCTAGTAGCATAGGCTGCCTCACAGGATCTGTGCCCAAAGCTTACATCTTTGGCTTGAAATAGGCCCAAAATGAAAGTATCACATTTGAGGATGTCAACTCCCTGCAAAAATCAGTAATTCCTGGTATTCTCTTTTATGACACTCAAGCATTGCACACAGCTCAAATGTTTTCATTTCTGCTCACAGTCCGAAAGAACTGCCAAGCAACTGAAAGAGTGAACAAAAGATTTGTGTCAAGTCAATGTCTACACTACATTGCTGTATCATTTAATGGCCTGTGAAACCTACTCCAACAGGAAGAAGAACAGATCAAATTAAATCACACTTCAAAAACTGTGGGAAAACAGTGTCTGGAACTACATCTCCCTCCACAACACATGTCACCACATGAACATGGAAGGCAGCTAGAATTTTTAAGACTCAAAAAAATAGCCATGAATAGAATCTCTAATCCCTCCTCCTTGTCAAGCAAAAGAGAGGAGCTTAATGCAGAAATAAATTGTTCAACTTTGCCTTTAAATAAAAGTAATATATATTAGGGTCTCACTCTTCTTCATTTGTTCCTCATACTTCAATTTTTTTAGTTTTTCATCCAAGTGCTGATCTGAAAAAACTCCAGAACTACCTCAGCCCTCAGAGGTATTACTGAGAAAATGTCAGCTACGTGTCCCCATATCTGAATCAAATGAAGTGTTCACAGCTCACAAATACAACAAACACACACACAAGCACTCCATATATGCACCAGGGTCTGAGGGAGAAAGAAGATTTCTTTTTCTTGCTTTTTATTTCACTAATGTGATATGGAACTCTTCCACAACTGTTCACATTAATGTTTGCTAGCTAATTCCAAACCAGATGCAAGGAAGGAGATAATGTGAGGAGAAAAAGGCAGAGATGATAACCAGTACATTCATTAATAAAGTCACAAGTATAGATCGATTGATCTCTCAAACAAGGTCCCCCCTTCAGCCTCTCCCAGTGCCAGGCAGACACTTGAGGACACTCATGGCACTTGGCATTCCTCCCCTTGCTAGGCAAGATCCATGCCCAAGTTACAGCAAATTCACCTGCCAAAACAGGAGGGCACTGAGACAAATCTTCTGCTGCAGAAATGTATTGTATTTGTCCCCCTCAGTCCATCAACCACCAGCCCTTCTTAGGGGCCAGCCCCCAGACTGTAACCTGCCCTGCAAAACAGTCTAAAGAGGGCCTGGAACAAGAAATCTGCACAGACACTGGGCTGTCTTAAGACATTGCAATTAAAACTCATATTTTTCCCTGCCCCTTCAAGGATGATGGGCAAATTACACTTATTTTCCTTACTGCTGAATAAAGTAACATTAAAATATAAATAAACACTGAATATTTTTACCATTGTCAGACACAGCTTTCACAATTGAAGGTACATGGAGCACATATTAAAGGACCAGATCTGGTTCTTGGATACCCCAAGCTGTCATATTCCTCCAGGTTTATATAAAATTATTACAGGAATCTGAAGTTTGATCTTAAGGCTAGGAAGTTTTAAGTAAGAGTATGCTAAAAAGGACAAGTACAGGCTGAAAAACGTTTTAAAGGATAGCATAAAACTGGTGGACACATTCTATCCAGTTAATTCCCTGTATCTTCAGGCTGAACAGCAGGGAGAGGAGGGAAGATGAGCTTTATGCTGAGGGCACAGCTGGGGACTCAGAAGACACTGCACAACACAAGACACAAAGGAGACCCCAACCTGTTGCCTTCACATTACACAAATTCCAGGTCAGAAGTGTGGGAGTTCTCCCCAATTAGCCTGTTCCCATTTCAGACTGAATGACTCCCCAAATAACCACAAAGCAGCACAAAGCTGGGGGTTCAAAACAATGTTTTAGGGAAGTTTAGGGTAGTTGAATAATCCCCAACCCTTGATTTCAGACCTGAGCCAGTGACACATGACAAAGCTGTTATGTGTTATTATGTTACCTAATAGTGACAAGGTTTTCAGTCCTAACTATTACATGGACATTGCTTGCTGCACAGCTCATCTGCCCTGCAGAGCACAGCTCCAGAATACACAGTTTAAAAGCCCAATTAAATAAAAAAAACCTAATTGGTTGAATGGGAAGAGCACTTTGCTTTTTAACTTGTACAGTCTAGTACAGTTTCTGCTGGACACATCTGGACTACATCTATAAACAGCAGTTTTCAGAAACACATTTTTGATATAAATGCACTTCTTAAAAGCTGTTCGCTGTATGCACCACAACAAAAAATGTAAAAACAGCACCCTGCTAAAGATGTTTGACTGATAATTTAATTTTGCATCTGGTAATAAAGATACAACCAGGAAGGCTAGTCCCTCAGGCTCACACATTCCCAGTTAAAAAATACCTGCATCAGTATCTGCTGTAGTGGCAACTACTTGCTGAGACTCCAAAGAAATTCCCTATTCAACCATAATTGAAGAAGAGCTCCAAAACCACACAATAAAGGGTAATTTGAATTGATAGCTTTCCTTTTCTTGTAAATCATTAGAGCATGTTAAACTGGTTTAAGAAGTGCTTCATTTTTCTGGTGATAGTGGTCATGGTCTATACTCAGAAAATGCTACTCAAAAATCACGTACATGTTGGAAGATGACAAACTCACATCATTCTTTCCCACTTTATGCTACATTTAGCTGAATTCTGCTTTTTTTCTGTGAAGTCTCTGTTCTCATCTTGTGCTATCTACTGTGCTAAAACTCACATATTAAGAAGGAAATTTCTTTTTCCCTCCTCCTAAAAATTTTACTATGGTTTGTAATGCATTACAACTTCTAGTGCATGAATAAAGTGAAGACTGAGAAAATGTCAGTGAAAGACACTGTCAAAAGGAGGGGAAAACATCTTCTTGAAACTAAGATACATGTATGATCAATTGTGTATCTCTTCTTTTTAAGCTGCAACCCGCTAGTGTTATATTTAATTATGGTTTGATAATAGAAGATAATCTTATCTTAAGGGTCTTTAAATTAAATTTCTGTTAAGTATTTTTTCACCTTCAGTCACTGCCTGAAAAAAATCTGAATCTGAGGAAGTCACATATAGCATATTTCAGAAGGTGATTTTTCACTATAGTCTGATCCAGGCCCACTGTGCCAAATAACAGCAAAGTGGAGATGTGGAGGAGTATTAAAATCGACTTGGCTATGACTTCTCCGTGAGCAATCCATTAATAACAAGAAGTGACTCTGTGACTCTGTTAAAATGATACAAGATTGTCAAAGCAATCACCTAAAAGACCATTTAGTTTGGTCCTTGCTGAACTGCACAAGGACGTGGAAAAGTCACTCAAGACAAACATTTGGCCAAAAAAGGTGGATGAGTCCTCACTGGAGAACTCCCTTCCTGCAGCCTCAGATCTATGATGCAGTGGTTTTGATGATGTCAGTAATGTGCTGAGGCAGTGACACAAATAAGCCTACATAGGTTAAATAACTCTGAAATTAATCATAGACCACCTCGGGATCAGGCAGTTTAACAATGTGAAGAACTGCATGTAAACAACGTACTCATAAAATACACCTGTAAACCTGGAGATCCTTTTTCACAGCAGACTTACACCACCAGTGCCCCATCCCACTCCTCCCAACATGGAAACTGTTCTCCTTTTCTCAGTCCTTCCACAGAGCATGAGGACCTTCATCAAGTAAACAGCACATAGTATTTTCTCCTAGATCAGGAGGCAACACAGCAGGATTGCTAAATCATGACAGACAACATCATCAAAAACATCCCAACTTTTGGAATACAAATCTGAGTGACAACAACAGACATCTTGTTCTACAATCCCACTGTAAGATATGGACAGAGTAAAAATAACTTCTTTTGATCCTCCCTGGAAAATATAAGTACAGCACTGAGCCTGTATTTTAGCAAGTCCAATACAACACATTTTGACTTCAGGATTCCACTGGGACAGTGGGAAACTCCCTAGATCCTACTATAATATATCCAGGACAATAAATTTGGAAATCCTCTTACATATGGGCAAAACTTAAGATCTTTTTCTACACTGAAGAACAAAGGAAAGCAGCATCCTTTAAAAGAAAGAAACAAGGAACAGTTCACCTTATTCTATGTGACTAGACTATATACATTACAGATAGATGTTTGCCAATTACACCATAACACTAGAATTCTTGTGAAAGATGAGGAGCTTGCATAAAAAAAGAAAAGAAAACCAAAGGAAACACTAGAAAACTGACAAGCCTGATACAACCTGTTTCAAGAAGAAATTATATACAAGACCACGAACACACTCATCTTGCTTCCCGGCAAAAAGTCTAAGGAAGCAAAATTTTAAGTTTTACTATGTTCAAAGGTTAGGTGTTTCAAATCACACACAAAGAACACATAAACACCGAGTACTGGACACAGAGAGGGAACATGCTACAGACAAAGGCTACCTAGCAGATGGAAGCAGAGAATAAACAATTAACCAGCAGAGCAGCAACCCGACCCCATGGCCGAGCCGGGGGTCGCGGGTCAGGGACAGCTCGGGGACAGGAGGAAAGAGAAAAATACTGAGCACGGACACGGGATGAAGGCAGAGCTTTTCAGGGTCATTCCTTGTACACTGTCGGGTCCGAGCAGGGCCCGACACATCCCG